>JBCJFD010000017.1:167500-455182 GCA_039654745.1 Houttuynia cordata | reverse complement strand
GGAGAGATGAGAAACAAAGTGGAAAAGACAAAATTTCTGAACTAAAAAAAAACTATAAATTTGCTTCGGTCGTCTTCTCTGCTGGTCGACCCCTCCTCTGTTTCTGGCATATGCTCTGTTTTTATATAACAACTACAGACAGTCGTCCTTTCCCAAATCAGAAGTTTCCAAACCAATTCCGTCCAGATTCAAAATCCTTCCTTTGGCCACCTTCCAAATCAGTGGATTTGCAGCTCGATTGACATGGAATCCCGTCCAATTTGTAATAAAAATCTCAACTTTAAGCCGTTCCGAAACAGCGCCAAATCACAAAAAATGAAGCTTCCTCAATTTGGGCACAAATCTGGCCTCTCTTAAGTCTTCAATCGAGTTGAAAATTAGTAGCTTATCATTCTGATTCCATAGCAGAAGAATGATTTTCCGATTCGACTTTGTTGCAAGCGTTTTTTTCCAAATCTAGAACTTTCCAAATCGCGACCATTCCTTCTGTTGTTGCACTGTTCGCTGCGCCGGAACTATCGTGATCCAGCTCTTCCGTCGCCGTCGCTTCCACCGTCGTCGAGCTTCACCTTCACAAACCTGTCATGACCGCCGCCGTCGACGCTGCTCCCGAACCCAGCCGTTGACCTCGATTCTTCCATCGTCACACAAGCAAACCTCACCTTCGGCATCGCCGTCGCCGTCGATCGTCGACCTTCTGTTCTTCCTTAGCAGCACCGGAACCGTCAGCATCGCCATCGTCGAGCTCGAGCCCAGGCTGCCGTCGCCCGTCGGTTCTGCTCGTGAGCTCTGTCCACTCCTTGTTAGATACCCGATCGAACCTGTTTGGTTTGGGTTTTCCTTTTGTTTTTTTTTCTTTGACCGAACCGACGAACCAATTCTCTTTCTCTTCTTCTTTTTTTTTTCCTTGGTTAAAACCCGTGTATCAATGTCATTCGTCGGATCGAATCTGAACGCCCTCTACGTTAAAATCAAAATCCGTCTTTTTTTTTTTATATAATAAAATCAAAACCCGTCTTATTTTAAGTAGCTCATCAACGGTTCAGATCTTTTTGGCGTGCTTGATCTCAGCTCTCGGGTCACTTTGGCGCTTCAAAACACGGGTATTTGCTTTACTTTGGCCGTTCCGCAGTCCGAAACTAATACAAAATAAAATATGTCCCACATTAGACGCACCAAATATTCATAAAATTATGGAACATCTTTAAATTGAGTAATTTAAAACATATTACTTATTCAATTCTTAATTACTAAACTAATTACTACTGGAATTATGGGTTACTACTCTTCTTCCTTTTTCCTCAGCTTTCTCCTGGAATTATGGTAAACAAAAGAACAAATCTGCTAGCAAAGTGGCCAAGAGCGCTTAGAGTATTTAAAAAAATCATATTCATACGGAAGTAATTGAAGAAAGTTAAAAAGAAGAAGAGAGGAATTTGATCAGAAAGTATATTTCATTTCAGTAAAGAATTTGGTACATTATGATGTCGATTTATAGACCTTTGTACAGAGCCTGAAATGGCTAAGAAGGAACCTTTCTAGAGAATTGTAGAGGCTTCTAGAGGGATGAATAGGACAAATAGGAGATATGCTGACAACGCATTGATGACAGCGGAATAACTAACTTTGTGACTAATTATTGACTGTGTACGGAATTGCTAACTAATCACAGGTTTTGCAAAGGGATTTGATTATCAGTTGTGGTTAACAGTAATTACAGAAGAAGATGCAGTAACTCCTTCATCATTGTTTTAATAAGTAGTAAATTTTATCCTTTGATCACCAATGGCCTAGTTGCAACTCATGACTATCTGTCCAGCTGACCAATGATCTGTCGTTCATATGTCTTTGCTAGGCAAGCAATTTTCTAGTTTCTTTTGTAAGCAAAACACACGTGAATTTAGCGAATCCTTGCCTCCTGGCTAGATCCAGGCTCCTGCCGCAAGAACTGATTACATGGAAATGCCAGAATTTCTAATTGTGCCCATGCCCAAGGAATCTTCTGTCAGCGTCTCACAAGCCGAATTAGCAACAAATCCAATGAATATCAATCTAAGATCAAGGAAAAAAAAGTGGAGCCCGTTCATACATGCAGCTTGTAATTTGAGAACAATGTCACTTAAAAATTTAATAAAAATCATGCAATTAGAAATACACAAAAAATGAGATATGTATATATATAAGACCAAAATCACTGAATCTCTTGTAAAGTTGACACAACTGAGTATAATTACTATCCATGAATCCACTGTTGATTGTGCCACATCACAACCAATAAATCAATCAAATTAGGCACTATGAAGGAAACATAAAAGCATTACAAACCTTACAAAGAAGGTTTTAGTTACCATTTAGAGCTACATTAATGACCAACAGAACCTTCCCTCCCGCTGCTATCCTGCACCCGAATAAGAGAAAAATCTTCCAATTAACTTTAATTGTGGAAACAGTTGATCCTGAGGAGGAAATTGAAATGAAACTGAGAGGAGACCTCACAGTAAGTAAATTCATGGATGGTCTTCGCTTGGCCTTCCGCTCTTGGTCCTGCACCCGAATAAGAGAAAAATCTTCCAATTAACTTTAATTGTGGAAACAGTTGATCCTGAGGAGGAAATTGAAATGAAACTGAGAGGAGACCTCACAGTAAGTAAATTCATGGATGGCCTTCGCTTGGCCTTCCGCTCTTGGTGGAGTCTCCGGCCAGGCAGTCACCGGGCGGGAGACATCATCTAATCTAAGTGATAAGAAAAGTACGATAATAACCCTACACGCACGGAAGTCCGGTTTGCCCTGGGTGGGTAGGGTAGTTCACCACCCCTGGTCTAGCCGGCCCACTCCGAGGTTTTAAAAACCGATCGGCACCGGTAGAACCGGGCGGGCCGGTCTGGTTTTTAAAACACTGGCCCGCCCGGAAATATGTGTTATTCAATACTACATATAAATTTAAACTCGGCCCATTATGGGCCGAGCCCGCCACTGCCTCTGCTACGAGTCTACGAGAGCTACACCACTATCTTGATCTTGATTCGCCGGCGACAATGGCTGAAGCAGAAAAGCGGAAGGAGAGCTCGAAGCTGAGTTCGAGCACCTCCGGGCTACAACAAATACTTGGCGGGGCCGGAGCCGGAGAAGATGGGCTGCCTGTAGGCGGAGTGGGATACGGGGTTCCCGTAGGGGGAGATGGAGGAGGAGGAGGAGGAGGGGTTCCCGTAGGTGGAGAAGGAGGCGGGGTTGCTGTGGGCGGCGGGGTGGTCGTAGGCGGAGAGGGTGGAGGGGTTCCCGTAGGCGGAGAAGGAGGCGGGGTTGCTGTGGGCGGCGGGGTGGTCGTAGGCGGAGAGGGTGGAGGGGTTCCCGTAGGCGGAGAAGGAGGCGGGGTTGCTGTGGGCGGCGGGGTGGTCGTAGGCGGAGAGGGTGCTGTGGCCCCGAAATGGCAAAAGAAGTCGTCGGGAGACCCGTGGAGCATGGAGGAGTTGGACCTGCTCCGCCGGTATGTCGAGGATGGGAACGCGTGGTGGGAGTTTGCCTTGGAGGGCCGTTCGAAGGCGGCTGCGAAACGGCAGTATTGGAACATTCGACATGGACGGGTCGGACGAGGAAGAGCTGCCGGACGAGGAGGAGGAGGAAGAAGAGCTGTCGGACGAGGAAGAGCTGCCGGACGAGGACGAGGAGGAGCTGAGGGACGAGGAGGTGCCGGACAAGCTGCCGGGCCGGACGAGCTGTGAAGAAAGGAGGAGACTCATTTGTTAAGACGGGAATTTTGTTACATTTCTGTAGGTTAGTCAGCATTTCTTTCTGGTGACTTTGTTATCATATTCTTGACGATGCCAATTGTACTGCAATTTCTTCTTCCAACATTTTTTTCCAAAACTTCACAAGATCAAGAAAGAAAATTGGAACGCCAGCTCTTTCCAGAATTCAATCTCAAACCAGTTTTACAGTACAAATGTTTTCAGCCACCAAGAATGCCAGCCACTAACCCAAGCTAGAAATAATCATTTCTCTTTTCTACAGTTTAACTTTTGCGGGCTAGCCCGACCCTGGCCCACAAATATGCTGGCGGGCTACAAATTTTAGGCCTAGGGCTGGGTCGGGTTAGGGGCAGAGTAAAAAAATAGCCTTCAGCCTGACCCAACCCGAAGTTAAATAATACGTCTAATTTTGTTTTCTTTACTTCTAAAGGTGGAGTATAGTGTTGAATTTGAATGTGCGTACCAAGCTGATTTCCTCTCTTGGCTGCCATGCAAATGCCTCGTCCTCATGTGGATTGGCAGAGACTATCTACCAAAACATTGTAGTGAATAGTCTGTGCCAATTACTCATTAACACCAAACGCTAGCCAAGACAACAGTCTCCAATTTGCCATGCATGTGACTTCGTGGTCCATATGGAAAATCAACTCAGCTGGGTTATTAGATTGGGGAAAGATCATAAAAGATCTTGATTAAGGGAGAGATCGTAATCTAATTATTAATTACCCTTAATAACATTGCATTGAGACGTATTGAATGATAAAAAATGGGGACTTCACGTACAAAAGGAGAAAATATAGGGGGTATGTTAATCCCGTATGTTAAATCTGTACGTAATTCCCTAATTACCCTTAAGTGGTCCCACATGATAACTAATGAAATTACAAGACTAGTTATCCTAATTCTAATTGGTTAAGGGTATGAAAGTAATAACCACTTGATGGACGTGGTTACTTAAGTATAAATAGAAGAGTTGGTCCTCTCTCCGCCCACAGTGATTAACCACACGATAGTAATTCCATCTCAAGAAGGAGATCGTCAGAAAGTTTAGGGCAAGGGAGAGAAACCTCTCCTCATCGTTTTGCTATGGATTCAGGTATGTTTTATTACTAATTATGATGTTGTATATTAATTAAAGATAACTTACAATTGGTATCGGAGCCTTTAATTATGAAGTAAACCGGACCCAACCGGTCCGGTCTATCAAAAAAAAAAAAAAAAAAGGAAATTGAAAGGGGCCTTAAGTGGTTTATGTCGGGTCATTATAATGCTTCCGCTACGTATTTTTATGTATTATTTATGAATTATCTTATGCATTTTGATGATGATGAATGAATGTTCTTGTATTATATACATGCGTAAGTAAAAGTTTTTCTCATGACTTTATTTCTATATTAAGTTACAGTTTGTTTGTCACCAAAGTGGCCTAACTGGAATGTCAATAGAAATGAGTCAATTATTGTGTCCTAACACATTCCCTAGTGTTAGTGATGAGAATAACTTTTATAAATGGCAATTCGTTGATTCCTAGATATTATGGCTGGCCCAAAGGTGCACCAATCTTCTAGTGATCATTGAATTGAACAGGATTATTAGGTCGTGTACAAGTTAGGTGACGCATACCCAAAGGTAGCGAACCGACTTAATGTGTGCACCTGACTAATAATTCTTACAGGTGGTAGGGAACACCATAATCGTTGAATAACATAACATTAGATTATTCCCAAAGGTAGATCAAAGTTATGTTGTTCCTTATATATGTATTATCCATGTGCTTGATTATGTCTAATTCATAGCCTAATGTATTGAGCATGATTATTTAATTGCAGCATCAATTCCTATTTCCTTGCATTCCCATGCTTCTTCCATTCCCATGCTTCATGGCCTTAATTTTTCAGACTGGAAAGAGCAAGTCCAATTCAACCTTGGTGTTTTGGACGTTGATGTCGCTCTTAGAACTGAAAAACCTGCTGCAATTACTACAACTAGCAGCACTGAAGATAAGGCATTATTTAATGCATGGGAAAGGTCAAACAGGTTGAGCCTTATGTTTATGCGAATGACAATTGCAAACAATATTAAGACCACACTCCCTCCAACTGAAAGTGCCAAAGAATTTCTCACTAAAGTTGAAGAACGTTTTAAGTTTGCAGATAAGTCACTTGCAGGCACTCTTATGGCTAAGCTAACCACGATGAAGTATGATGGTTCTCGTGGTATGCATGAGCACGTTCTTGAGATGACAAATTTGGCAGCACAGCTTAAATCATTGGGGATGTCAGTGGATGAGTTCTTTCTTGTCCAGTTCATTTTAAATTCCTTACCTCCTCAGTATGGGCCATTTCAAATTAATTACAATACCATGAAAGACAAATGGAATGTAAATGAATTGGCCAATATGCTTGTGCAAGAGGAGTCAAGGCTTAAGGCACTGGAACAGAACTCAATCCACATGGTTTCTCAAGAGGTTAAAGGTAAGCAGCGAAAGTTTAAAAGCTCTAAAGGGAAGGCTCCTAAAAAGAATAATGCTACCCAGAAAGACAACCATCATCAGAAGGAAAGGGGCATAAAGTGATACTTCTGTAGAAAGTTTGGCCACCTTCAGAAAGATTGCCAGAAAAGGAAAGACTGGTTCCAAAAGAAAGGTATTTATTCAACTTATGTTTTTGAATCTAACCTTACTGAAGTTCCTTCTAATACTTGGTGGGTAGATTCTGGAGCTACCACTTATGTTTCCAACACTTTGCAGGGATTTCTTACAACCCGAGTCACAAACCTAAAGGAGAAATTCCTGTTCATGGGAAATCGGGATAAAGTTCCCATTGAAGCCATAGGCACTTATCGGCTATTCCTCGATAGTGGACATCATTTAGATTTATTTGAAACTCTTTATGTTCCTGCAGTTTCTAGAAATCTAGTTTCTTTGTCGAAACTTGATGTTGATGGATACACATTTAAGTTTGGGAATAAGCATTTTAGCCTATTTAAGAATGCTTCTTGTGTTGGTTCTGGTATTTTATGTGATGGCTTATATAGACTTAATCTTGATGATTACTTTGCTGCTTCACTACTTTCACTACATACTTCTGTTGGTGCTAAACGTAGCCTTATTAATAAAAATTCCTCAAACTTGTGGCATAGAAGGTTGGGACACATTTCCCGAGAAAGAATTGAGAGATTAGTAAAAGATGGGATTCTTCGTAATCTTGATTTTACTGATCTCAATGTGTGTGTGGATTGTATTAAAGGCAAACAAACCAAACACACAAAGAAAGGTGCCACAAGAAGTAAGGAACCTCTTGAAATTATCCATACAGATATTTGTGGGCCCTTTTGATGCTCCATCTTTTGGTGGAGAAAAGTATTTTATCACCTTTATAGATGATTTTTCACGTTATGGTTATGTCTATTTATTAAATGATAAATCTCAAGCAGTGAACGCCGTTGAGGTGTACATTACTGAGGTTGAAAGACAATTAGACAGAAAGGTGAAAATCATAAGGTCTGATAGAGGTGGTGAATACTATGGGCGATATGATGAATTAGGGCAACACCCAGGCCCATTTGCTAAACTTCTTGAAAGCAAAGGTATATGTGCTCAATACACTATGCCTGGAACGCCTCAGCAGAATGGTGTGGCTGAAAGGCGGAATCGTACTCTTATGGATATGGTTAGGAGTATGATGAGTAATTCCACTTTACCCTTATCTATGTGGATGTATGCACTTAAAACTGCTGTTTATTTGTTAAATAGGGTTCCTAGTAAGGCAGTTCCAAAGACTCCATTTGAGTTATGGACTGGAAGGAAACCCAGTTTAAAACACTTGCATGTTTGGGGTTGTCCAGCAGAAGTGAGAATTTATAATCCACATGAAAAGAAATTGGACTCAAGAACAATCAGTGGTTACTTTATTGGTTACCCTGAAAAATCCAAAGGGTATAGGTTTTACTGTCCTAACAATAGTACAAGAATTGTTGAGACCGGCAATGCCAGATTCTTGGAAAATGGTGAAATCAGTGGGAGTGCTACAACACAAAATGTGGCAATTAAAGAAGTTAGGGTGCATGTCCCATTACCTATAACTTCTAAACAAATTGTTGTTCCCATGATTGATGTATGTCCTGTCAATCAAGAACAACAAATTAATGAGCCACAACTTATTGTTCCTTCAACACTCCATAATGATACTGTCATCAATGAGCAAGTAGTAGAAGAACCACAAATAGCCTTAAGAAGATCTGAAAGGATCAGAAAGCCAGCTATTTCTAATGATTATATGGTTTATCTACAAGAATCTGATTATGATATTGGGACATCTAATGATTCGGTTTCATTTTCACAAGCCATAGAATGTATTAATTCTGAAAAATGGATTGAAGCCATGAATGATGAGTTAAATTCAATGGCCCAAAATGAAGTCTGGGAACTCGTTGAATTACCCAAAGGATACAAGAAAGTGGGTTGCAAATGGATCTTTAAAACCAAACGTGACTCAAAGGGTACTATAGAACGATATAAAGCTAGACTTGTGGCCAAAGGATTTACTCAAAAAGAAGGCTTTGATTATAAAGAGACCTTCTCTCCTGTATCCAAAAAGGACTCACTCAGAATTATTTTAGCGTTGGTTGCTCATTATGACTTAGAGCTCCACCAAATGGATGTGAAAACAGCTTTCTTAAATGGAAGTTTAGATGAGGAAGTTTATATGGACCAACCTGAAGGATTCTCCATTGAAGGAAAAGAGCATTTAGCTTGCAAACTTAAGAAATCAATTTATGGACTTAAGCAGGCTTCCCGACAATGGTACCTTAAGTTTAATGATACCATTACTTCCTTTGGATTTAAAGAAAACATCATTGATCAATGTATTTATCTAAAGGTCAGTGGGAGTAAATTCATATTCTTGATTTTATATGTCGATGATATATTAATTGCAAGCAATAACCTTGGATTAATGTATAAAACCAAGGACTTTCTCTCTAAAAATTTCGAAATGAAAGATATGGGTGAGGCAAAATACGTGATTGGAATAGAAGTATTCCGGGATCGTTCACGTGGAATGTTGGGTTTGTCTCAAAAAGCCTATATAGAAAAGATTTTAGAGAGATTTGGAATGGAAAAGTGCTCATCAAGTCCAGTTCCCATTCAGAAAGGGGATAAATTAAGCCTTATGCAATGTCCAAAGAATGAATGGGAACGGAAAGAGATGGAGGGAATTCCATATTTGTCAGCAGTTGGAAGTTTAATGTATGCACAAACCTGTACAAGGCCAGATATCAGTTTTGCTACTGGTATGCTAGGAAGATATCAAAAGGATCCTGGATTGGATCACTGGAAAGCTGCAAAGAAAGTAATGAGGTACTTGCAAGGAACAAAAGATCACATGCTCATATATAGGAGGTCTGAGAATCTTGAGGTTATTGGCTACTCAGATTCTGAATTTGTTGGATGTGTTGATGATCGAAAGTCCACATTTGGCTACTTATTTATGCTTGCTGGAGGAGCCATATCATGGAAAAGTGGAAAAGAATCTATCATTGCTTCATCCACTATGGAGGCTGAATTTGTGGCATGCTATGAAGCCACACTTCAAGCTTTATGGTTGCGGAATTTTATTTCAGGGCTTGGTATTGTCGACACTATTGATCGGCCGCTAAAAATTTATTGTGATAACTCCGCAGCAGTTATCTTCTCAAAAAATGACAAGTACTCTAAAGGAGCAAAGCACATGGAATTAAAGTTTCTTGTTGTTAAAGAAGAAGTTCAGAAACAAAGAGTGTTTATAGAGCAAATTAGTACTAACCTTATGATTGCCGATCCATTAACGAAAGGATTACCTCCAAAGACCTTTATCGAACATGCCAATAGAATGAGTCTTGAGACTAATCCATAATGGTATGAATCGTGCTTTACTTATGATGATGTTTCTGCTCTATTACACTTTGATATCAATAAACGTGTTTCTGTTTGTTTTTCCTGTCCATATTATGCATCGATGTGAATGAATAAATATTTATGACAGGACTAGTCTCAATTTGTAGAGACATTAAGTGGACTCTTATGATTTCCTCTTTTAAATACTATATTGAACATATTATTTAATATTGTGGTACATGGATGGAACCGTGTCGTCTAAAGACATAGAACCGCCATGACTCGTATTAGTAGTTTGTTTAATTATAATCTTATGTGACCAATCTGAATGGATAATCTTGTGCATCTTATGTTGTCTTGTTATTATTATGATAATTATCATTCGGACCAAGTGGGAGAATGTAAGTAATTCCCTAATTACCCTTAAGTGGTCCCACATGATAACTAATGAAATTACAAGACTAGTTATCCTAATTCTAATTGGTTAAGGGTATGAAAGTAATAACCACTTGATGGACGTGGTTACTTAAGTATAAATAGAGGAGTTGGTCCTCTCTCCGCCCATACGTGATTAACCAGACGATAGTAATTCCATCTCAAGAAGGAGATCGTCAGAAAGTTTAGGGCAAGGGAGAGAAACCTCTCCTCATCGTTTTGCTATGGATTCAGGTATGTTTTATTACTAATTATGATGTTGTATATTAATTAAAGATAACTTACAAAATCACCTCAGTAAGAGATTCTTCAAAAAATAAGAAATTCCCAATGTTTTTTATTTTCCATGTCACTTCACTATACACTTTTTTAAGAATTATCATATCAAATGCACTACTACGGAAATAACCCTAAATTCTCCAGAAATTGATTTTCCGTGCAACCAAACGCACCCTAATAGAGTATGGAGGGTACATAAATAACGAAACTAAAGACCATTATGTTATTTAGCATAAGAGTGAAAGTGAAAAGTGATTATATTTGGAATATTGTACATAGATAGATACCTTCTTTTTTTTTTTTGCATTGGATTGCCCTTAGTTTTTCTTCCTGAGCCCTTTCTTAATAAATAAGTAGACGGAACCGTCAAGTCGGATCTCATTAGTATTGGTTTTCTCGCCGAAACCGAGCAAAGCGATGCATAAGCGATAACTCCATCAAGCTCAGTCCTTTGGCGGCCGCCTCCGCCGCCGCTGTCGCAGCAGTGGATGGTCATCCCTCAGTGCTGACCTCGTGGTGCTCCTCCTCCAGCGCCTTAACCTCCAAGACTATGTCCGGTCAGGGGTTGTATGCCGTTGGTGGAATACTATCGTGTCTTCCAAACCCTGCCCTCCTCCACCAAACCTCATGTGGGAATATATGGATCCCTATGATGATCATCATCATCATCAACCCAGCAGTGGCACTAATAACAACCCCATCTCAGGCGCACAAGTCAAAAATATCCCTCCACTCCCGGAAAACACTTCCAATATCGCCGTCATGCAGCTCCAACCATTCGTCGTTGTAGCCGGTTGGGAAGATTTCAAGGAAAATCGATGAGGTGCAGTCAGAATCTGGAGATCCTCCTGCTGCAGAGACGAAGAATCTGCTGGCTGGAGCCAGATTTTGCATGACGAATCACCTGATTTCTGGTACGAGTGTATTATCTCCTACAAAGGTTCGCTCTATGCAGTGACCAACGCCGCGGAGCTCAGGCTGATCGAGTTCATCAATAACCCCCACCAAGACTACTCTCCTCAAGTCCGCACCTTAATCGGTCCATTATTTACTACCTCGGTAACATCACTCAATCTAGTAAAATCGACGGATCATGAATTGTTGCTGGTGCATAATCGGTTAATGTTTCTCTGTTTCCAGTTGCCTATATGTTTGAGCGCGAGGGATCTTCCGCCGCCATCGGTTTACAAGTTTGAATATTGCGGCAATTGCATCTATTTTCAATCTAAAGACGGTGTACCTGTCAAGTATATGTTGGAAAAAAAGAAATTTTTCAATAGAGATGTCACCAAGTCTGACTGTGGTGATCATATGAGTTTTCCAACTTATCTAGTTCCAGAACTTCCTTAGACGAATATATTTTCTTTTTCAATTCATCTTCTGATTTCTTTCTCTAGGACACCCTGGAGAATCAAATAATTTTTTTTATTTATTCTTCTAGTCAGCAAATATGTGTATACTCACTTTGTTTAATTTTTTAATTAATGTGCTCTCTCTATGTGAATCGTTATCGGAGGAGGAAAGTAACAGTGGTGCATGTTTTTGTATATGTCAATGTGATAGAGGAAGTTCATCAATTTCAACCTGTGCAATCCTGAATTAGAGGCTCTAATCTAGTGCCAGATAACCAATTTCTATTAATGTTTGCCACAATCTTATTTTTAGTATACATTTTCATCATGATTTTAAAAATCTGTTATGATGTAACATTTATTTGATCTGAAGTGCAGAAAAAAGTTTTATATTGAGATGGAAGAAGCCAATGATATAATATGGTCATTTGAATACAAATAAATCAAGAGCTAGCCACACAGACAACATTCAGTGCTTTAAGTCATAACCTATGTGGAATGCTTTAGGACACTCGAAAACCTTCCTCCGTGTCTCCTCCTCTCCTCACTAGCCATGGAGGGGGGCTGCGGCGCAGAGGTTATGGTCGCATAGGGAGGAGAGAGTGTAGGAGGAGGTCACATTTCAAGATGAGTCATGTGAACTCCAGCGAAGGCTCTCTAAACTGCTTACGAACCCAGTTAGCCCAGTTAGACTACTACACTTCTTTTTTGTTTTTGTTTTTTGATAAAAAACTGTACGCTACTACTATTCATATTCTCTCTTTATTTTTTTAATTTTTTTTCCGTTCAACATACACGTACTCATTCATGATTCATCGTCGTCTGCAATACCTTTTTTTCTCTCTTTATAGAGTAGTTATTCAAGAAGTACACTGCACTTTTTTTTGCTTGCATGCAATCTGTTTACAGGGTTTGCGTGTCCGCTTCATTTCTGTCCAAAAACCTTGCGTCAGTTACCTTTTGTAAGTTGTATGGTTATGGGTTACTACTCTTCTTCCTTTTTCCTTAGCTTTCTCCTGGAATTATGATAAACAAAAGAACAAATCTGCTAGTAAAGTGGCCAAGAGCGCTTAGAGTATTTACAAAATCATATTCATACGGAAGTAATTGAAGAAAGTTAAAAAGAAGAAGAGAGGAATTTGATCAGAAAGTATATTTCATTTCGGTAAAGAATTTGGTACATTATGATGTCGATTTATAGACCTTTTTATAGAGCCTGAAATGGCTAAGAAGGAACCTTTCTAGAGAATTGTAGAGGTTTCTTGAGTGTTGAGCCCCGATGGTTTCTCACTTTTAAGACATTTAAGTATCAAGCATAACTCAAGTTTCATTATGCCGATTGGGACAGATAATAAAAATTTCAATTTCACTTCAAGTTCTAACATTCTTGGTATTGGATCTGCGTTTCTTGACCATTCAATCCTTGAGAGTTGAGCCCCAGGCATATGATGTGAAGAACTGTTTAACTTGCTATGCATATGTTGCCTTTAGAGTAAAATTTGTTTTTATTGAGTTGATGTCATGTGTCTATCTAATGAGTATAACAATACTTTCAGAAACAAGTTACTAAATGCCAATGTATGCAGTTCGCTTATTTGTATGGTACTGAAGCATTTGTGGTTGATTACTGGAAGCTTAATGAGGCACTTGATTATAATCATTTGGTAATACAATTTCTTCCTGAAGCAAGATACTAACTGCCAATGTATGCAGTTAACTTCTTTTGTATGATACTGAAGCAGTTGTGGTTGATTACTAGAAACTGAATGAGGCACTTGATTTCTGTTCCTGGCTAAGTCCTCCCTAACATTGTTGAGCTTCTACTCCAAATTTTCTGCTATTGTGCCTTTAATTGTAATCATTTGGTAATACATGAGATTTTTCCATGTTCTACACTGTTGGGAATTATATGAGGGAAGAGAATCTATTTTGTGTTATAAATGACATTAGACTTTGTACTGCTCATTAAGATATATCGTAAATAACATACATGCACTTTCTTAAGTTATTGTTTATTAAGATAACTGATATCTGCTTTTCTTGTGCAGTTAAACTTCCTCTCCCAACATTCTAAATATTTCATATTTCGATAACTACTTATATACTGTTATTTGTTTATAAGGTGGCTCTGGTGACTATTTTCTATAACTAATGTTACTTTATGACAGTTAAGATCCTAGTGCATCAGAGGATCTGAAAGTGAAATCACCGGTAAATATGTGGATTTAAAATATCAGGGTTCACAACTTTGTGGCCCCCTTTGCGCCTTTTCGAAAAACAAGTGTCCCTTTTTCGATAAATAGAAAGCAAGAGTTTTGAATGTGGGGACCCATATGAAAGGTGCTAATGGCAATGGCTTTTATATTCATCACTTACATAGTTATTCTCTAATGGCTGCTGCTGACTTTATCCTGACAGTCTGTTGTATATAAAAATGAAAACAAAATTCATTTCACGGTTATTGCTTGTTTTCATCATGCAGTTAACTGGTGTTATTCCATCACCACCTTGTAGAATTGTGCTGCCAAACCTTGGTGTGATGGGTGGTGAAGTTTCTCCAAAATCAACAGTCAATCCTGTGCTTCAAGCTCCCAGGAGAAAGTTCCTAGATGAAGGAAAGCTACGAATGGTTGTCTCTTCTAATGTCTACTGCAATTACACTTTTGAAATTTTATGATGTTCTCTGATCGTGTACCTAGAAATAGTATTTGGTGGTGTAGAGAATTCATAACATGAAAGTAAACATGTGACATATATTTTACAGGAAGCCCCTATTTCAAATTTTGGACGGGAAGCCTCATGTGTCCTTGAGTTTCTTATATCTTTCCCTCTTTTTCCCATTTCAATTTAAGTTGGGTGGCATAAGGAAAATCTTTGCCTCCAACATCTTTAGAGTTCCCAACAGTTCATTGTTTGCTATCTGCTATATCCCGAGAGTTTGTTCCACATTTTTGGGTCGGGGGCTCTCAATCCATCCATTTAAATTTCCCCATTGGATAAAATCCTTACAAACACTCTTTTATCTGTTCTTTTTGGTTCCCCTTCTTTGGTGGCACAACAGAATTTGTGCAGTTGCCCTTAACTTTGTCTTTACTACCAGTCTAATCAGCACTGAACTTGTGTCCCCATCTTATTATCTGTTGGTTGGACTTGAGTGCAGAGCGTCCGTTCATCTTCTGCCTGAGCTGCTAACAATCAGGTGCTTGCTTAAACTAAAATTTATCATTTTTGCCTTTTCTGACGATGAATGCCTTGACATTGGCATACACTTGCCTATGTTTGAAAAGTTTAGTTGGCTGGATAATGTTAGATTGTTGCTGTTGTGCTGTACTTATATAGCTGTTCATATGGCTTTGAAACTTTTCTGCAAATGCTTATTTATATATTTATTTGTTGCCTGAACATCAAATGTAGATTTCAGGCAGGTTATTTGCTGATTCGGCAGCCCAGCAAAGTGCCAGACTTACCGGAGACACAGCAGCAAATGCAAATTCCAATATTGTTCATGTAGGAGGAAATGGAATAAACCACTCATCTTCAAAACTTCTTGGAGGATTTTCATCATCAGCCAAAATTTGTTCAGCGACTCTTCGGTCTGTTACTATGGGCAAAGGCCAAAATGGCATTGCTGAAATTTTAGATGAAGGTATAACCCATTGCATACTTTCTTTGACACTGTTGCATGCGACCAGTTGTGCTGATATGCAATTTTGTCATCGTAACAAAATTAGTATAGCAACTCTTTGTTCTGTTACAGTATGCAAAGGACAGAATAGGGTGGTTGCTGAAATTTTAGATGAAGTGAGCCCATTTGCATACTTTCTTTTATATCGTTGTGAATGCAACCGATATGCAATGTCATAAATTTCATGCTGGGAAAACTTTTTAATTTATTAGTTAAAATAGTTCTCTATTTTGATATATGCTTGTCACGTTCTTCTCATTTGCAGTTATTTTTATGGATTTATATAGTTTGAGTAATGATTTTGCTTATGCTTAATTTCATTTTCGGCGACTAATTGTCTGTTTGACACGTTGCAGGGAGACAGTCTGAAGCATCTGATGATTTGAACTTAGGGAACACATCTTCAACTAGTGTTATGATAGCATTAACAGACGATAGGCTGACTGAATCAAATAGAGCAGATGTGCAGATGGGAGGGGCTTCAACATCTGGTTCACAGGTCCCTAGTGGGGTCACACAACTATTATGCCTTTTGAAGACTCTAGGGGAGGCCTATAGGCTGTTCTGTTTGTATAAATGCCAGGTATGGGAATGTGTAGTTGTCCAACTGTTTATGGAACCTTTGTTTTACGATTGTTTGGATTGCATAATTTTTACGTGTTCTCAACATGGAACAGGATGCGCTGGAAGCTTTTAACAGACTACCACATCAGCAGTTTAATACAGGATGGGTTCTCTCTCAGGTGCTGTTTGCTTGTTTTGTTTGACATGTTGTCATTGTTGCATCTCAAGTTATTATATTGGTGAAGACGATTATCCTACAGCACTCTAGATCATCGACCCTTTATTTAGTGAAACCGTATGTGTAGAATAGGCACTGATTCCATGAGGCCTTTTACTTCAGAAGATCAATATATACATTTCTCTTTCAACAATTCTAGATAATTTCTACACACTGATTACATGAGACCTTTTTACTTCAGAAGATCAATATATGCATTTCTCTTACAACAATTCTAGATAACTAGTAGAACTTTAGACCATTTCTCCCTTTTAATAGAAGAGTTCCTCATGAAGGGCATTGGGCATAGGATTGCTGCCACTGTATGTTTCTGTTGTATCTCCTTACTAGTCTTAAGGATCGACAATAGATTAAGTAGAGAAGGCTGGATGAAAGGGGAGAACATTTAGATGAAGAGTAGAAGGAAGAGACAAGGGAAAACTATAGATCTGAATTCTGAAATCACTGTTCACGTACTGGAGTAGTAGGGCTAAAACCCTATTTATAGAATCAGGCATATGGCCTTACAATTGCTGAATTCTACTATGAATAGGAATAATCAAACTAGGAAAGAGATCCTAATCGTACTAGAAAGCCTAGGAAAACATAAACTAGGAAAGTAATAAACTAATCCTATTCCAACTAAGATTAACTAAATCAGGAAAGTTTACTCTAATTAGGAATCATAACAGTTTCTTGCATGGTTCAAGAGGTTAGTCATGGAGGATCCATGCTATATATCTGGGAAGTGGTATGGAAATTAGTGAGGATAAGGACAGACCTCTTTTAGACTTACGACAATGTAATTGTTGAGTATCTTGTGAACTCTTAGAAACAAATCTTCCTTCCGTCCTGAAACAGACTCTCCATCCTAAAAAAATGATCACTGTGCTAATATTATATGAGAAACAAATACAATGTTGACAATGTGTATTCATACAGTGTCTCATGTCGTGATGTTCTGGTAGTTGGATTTTGCTTATATTTATCAATACAGTGTTTGTCCTTTTCCATTCGACCTTCTGTTCTTCCTGTATGGGACAGATAACCTTTTCATTCTGATACGGTAGTCGCTTATTTTGTTTTAACCACTTTTACATTTCATGCAGGTGGGCAAAACATATTTTGAGATGGTAGATCTTTTTGAGGCTGATCGAACTTTTGATTTGGCTCACCATGCATCACCTTACTCTTTGGAGGGAATGGATATCTATTCTACAGTTCTTTATGTATGTTCTACTGCTTTCTGTTGAATGTTTTCAGCTTTGTGAATATTATATCAATCAAGGCAATAGTCCGCCTGGCATCTGATTGTTTTATGTTGCTGAAGCCAAATTGTTGTTTTTCCCCATATCATCCTCTCTCGAAAATTTGATTGAGTAGGTCATTTTATATTCCCATTTGTAAATCTAATTTATTCTTCAGGATCACATCTTGAAATCCATAGAAAATTGCATAACCATAATTTCTTGTGCATATATTTTTTGTCAGTTAACCAAAACGTGGCTATGAAAATGTACTTCACTGTTTATGCTGAAGAAAATGAAGAGAGAATACAAAATTATACATTGGTTCAGTTTCTGGAGAGGGCAACATATCCCTGTATATGCCATCTGTTTGTGCTCCCATGAAAACCTAATCAACCTTGGCATACACTGGAGTAGTAATATTTATTTTTAGTTTGTTTCCATCAGCATAGTCTTTTCGAGTCTGATGGTTATCTGGCAAGGACAAATTTCATCATCATCATCTGCCTTATCTCAGCTATCTGTGGTCGGCGGCATGGATTATATACCGCATTTGACTCTTATCGGAATCAAAATGGTACAAAATCCATACAAAGAAACACAGTGGTAAGTTTTTACGCCGAATGCCCTTCCTGACGCAACCTTCCAAAGAGGGAACAACGGCAAGGACAAATTTGTTAATCATCATCATCATACGTCTTATCCCAGCTATCTGGGGTCGGCGGCATGGATTATACCGCATTTGACTCTTATCGGAATCAAAACGGTACAAAATCCATACAAAGAAACATCGTGGCAAGTTTTTACGCCGGATGCCCTTCCTGACGCAACCCTCAGAAGGGGGGACAATGATAAGAAGATTCAACATCATCATATTCATTATACACCTTTCCAAATTTGTGGATTGGCTTCATGACATGATGGTTGCACATGAAATATTAATATAGCCATCTTCCATCACAAAGCTGGTAACAATGAAAACCAATCTGCTTTTACATGGGAGCATGGCGACAAGGACAAATTTATTAATGCGAAATGTAAATTAAAAATTATAACTCTGGTGCCTCCTCTTTGACGACTATCAGAATGTTGATGTATCATTTGATTTTTTCAAAAACATCTTCATATGTCAAAGTAAGCACTGTGTTACTGATTGTTCATTTTCACAACATAATTTCACTCAATAAACAATTTCGCATATATGGAAGCATGTAGAGCTGCGTTTGAAATCTAAATTATGAAAAATAAATAGTTCTCATTTCTTGTGATCAAGTGTGTCTATGTGTAGAAACAATGAAGTCAGCAAGATAAGTAACATGCAGAGTTATGCTTCATCTACCTGATGAGGAGTATTATACGAGGATAAGTTTTTTCCCCTCTTGTAAAAGTCTGGGTCTGGACTCTTGAAAGAAAGGAATGTCAGGGTGTCTGAGGTTTTTTACTCTTATTTTATCTCGAAAAGAATTTTTGCACAAAGGGGTCTGAAGTTCAGGGATCGTTTCCTTTGTGATTGCTACTAGATGTTTAAAAGTTGTGGGTGCTGGTCAGGAGTTTGGTTCCCCTCAACTATACTTCTTACTAATTACTACAAAATATTTATAGTAAAGACAGAAAATGATTTATTCTTCATAAGTTGTGTATATCACCTTTCAAGTTGTAGGTGGTGACATATGTACTCTTTCTAAGATAATTAAAATTCTTGTACATATTGTCTCAAAGCTGTTCTATATTTCTATTCTTATGAGTTGGTGGCATTACTCTTAGCCAATCATTAGTAGAAGTGAATTGTGTTTGAAACAACTTGAAATGATTGTTATCTAAATGAAGAATATTTTTTCTTTATAAAAAAAAGACAATTTTTTCCATGTTGTTCAAATTTAATTCCTCAATGGCTTTATGATTGGTTGACATTTAAATGCAGATGCTGAAGTGGGCCTGGATGCCTGAAACAGATCTTAGATGATTTAGGTTTTTTTTTACTCAATAAGGCATTTGGAGGTTTATTTAAAAGTTTTTATTCAGAGATTATTACTTAGATTAGAAGTTGAGTTTAAAAGAAAGATGTAATTCTTAGTACATTTCCTGTTGGGAGATTCTACTGTTTGTTTTTTCCTAGTAAAAGTCTATGTACAGCCTCTAAAATATCACATCTTCGCAAATGAAGATAGACTATGATTTTGAATAAATGAAATATCTCTGCTCAAAATCTTTTTGACAAAGATTATTCTAAAGCATTCAGACATCTTTTTTTATTGGTTAATTCATTTATGTCCTCTCAGTTTCTGTTTGTCAATGTTGATGTGATTCTAAAATGGAAAATATCTTTCTGCAGTATTTCAAAAGACTCCCTCCGTTACGAAAAAATAGGTACAGTGTCGGAAATTGAATTTTTTAGCGAGTGGGCCCAAGAGGGAAAGGCTTCTGTGGCTGAGAAGAAACATGAGAATAAGCGCACTGACCTGTTTTATTCGGACACAGAAATGAGCAGTGTACCTAGTTTTTCTGAATGGAGGGAGTTCGTAATTTTTTTTGGAAGAAGGCAGAAAACTATATGTTTTTGCCTACTAGGAACTGGTTTTTGATCGATATCTGTGGCTTAGTTATTTTCTCTTTTGTAAATTGCAGCATTTGAAGGAAGAGCTGAAATTAAGATATCTGGCCCAGGAGCTGATTGCAACTGATCGATTATCTCCTCAGGCTTGGTATATGCTTTGTTCCTACTGCACTGACCAGACATCATGTTGCTTTTGTTGTGAAAATTGTTCCAAATTTCCTTGCTTCCTCCGGCCTAAGTAAAGTTTTGTAAAAGATAATAACATATTAAGTTGTGTCTTGTACCATCTTAAGATAGTTTGTGTAGTTGTTATTTTTCCCTATCATTTTATTTTAAAGTTGTCAGAAAAAAAAAATTGAAGTATCAATCTGCAGGTGTGCTATGGGGAACTGCTACAGCTTGCTGAAAGATCATGAAACTGCACTTAAAAGTTTTCAGCGTGCCGTGCAGCTAAATTCAAAATACCAAGCAACTGGTTAATTGTTAACTGGTATGGTGCCATGTTTGTGATATATATTGTAATCGATCTGCAACTGGTTAATTGTTAACACCCTTACAACTCTCGTAGGCAAAACCTTCATTCATATATTAGAAAAAAAGAACTTTGCAAATTGCTTTCATATAAAGTAAAAACATGGAAACAGTGAAAACAATTCCACAAGCCCTGTAAACAGTTGTCATGTAACTGAAGTCTTTTCTGTCCGCCTAGACGTCCTGTCAGGACATCCGCCAGTGGATGAGAACTGTTAATCCCATGATTGATGGCGCACAGGCATGTTCTGTGACCAATCATAAGATCGACGACTCCTGTTCATGGCGAATATCCTGGCAACGAACTTCAAGAGAGCTTCCTCATGTAACATGCAACGAACTTCAAGAGAGCTCAGAAATTCTTGGTTGCTTTTTCAGCCTTGAGCTTCTAGATTTTTCACTAGAACATCTCTTGTTCTCTTTCTTTGAAGGGCTTGTGCCATCATCTTCATCGATGCTTTCATCACTATCTTCACTATCTCCAGTATCAGATTCATAATTGCCCTGGGATGGAAGAAAAGATGGCTGAGAGCCCGCCATTGCAGAATCAGCTAGAGCCACAGCATCTGATGTACAAAGGTCGGCAACTCCAAGCATCAAATCCTGAAATACCAACCAGAGTTAATGTCAGATTATGACCTACCAAGCAGCAGTGATATAGCCAAAGAGATGGAACAAAATAAACTTAGCTTACAAGATAAACTTAGTAAAATCAAAATCTTCCATGCCCTTCTCGCAACTTTTTAAAAATAAATTTCGCTTACATGATAACTTTCAAACATCTTTATTAAGAAACAAATGTATAATCATTTTCCATGTTGATGATGCACAGTGGAGTCAAGAACATGCTTGAATTACACAGTTTTGTTTGTCCCAAAGTATTTCACGGTCGTACTCACTCTCCGGGCGAACGTTGTAGAGGTTATCTTCTCTCCGGGAACATGAAATGGATTTGAGACAACATCCACATAAGCAGCATGAATTCTTCAAGAAGACAAGAATGTCCATACGGACAGTAGGATGAACTGATCCTTCAGAATAGTTTTCAGAACACGTACAGGGAAATAATCACAGCACAACTTACGTTTCTAACATCTGCATCTTTAACATCAAGATCAATTGTGACCATAATAAATTTCACCTTGGTGTTTTTCAAGTAACCACATCTGGATGAAGTACTTGATAAATACCTCACGGACAATAAACTTGATACCTTGAAACATTTTCCTCTGATTTAACTGACAACATAAGATTTAAAATGAAGAGTAGATCAGATATCTCAAGGCAAAAACTAGCTTGTACCTCAGCTTAGCGCAGGCTCTTAAACAGTTTTCTGAAGACAAATGAAACTGCAAAAATACTATTACTAGGGGACATATGGAGTATTAGAAGCTCATTTTAGTAGAAAAATACTAAGCCAAGTACAGATAACCCATGAATTTAGCAAAAAGCAGACCCATGTTTTGGAAGTGCCTGCATATCAATGCTGAGCATACGCCTTTGACTTAATACCTCAAGGTGGATTAGTTCTAGTAACTCAGTAACTTGAAATCACAAGAAAAAAATATTGGAAGATTTATGCACCAGAGACAAAAATAAATAGAACCATTTGCTTTAGTCAATAGCAACGAAGCAGGCATACACAAAAAAACAAGAATAGATAGACATTAAACTAAGTAATAAACAAAAGTAGATAAGCTAAAATCAATATGTAGCAAAGCAGACATACAAAAAAAAGAATAGATAAACATTAAACTAAGTAATAAACAAAAATAGGTAGGCTAAAATCAATATATAGCTTAGTTTAACACTTGCACAAAGATTAATCAAAAGAATAATAACTTACGTACAGCCAAACAGGAATGCTAAGGGTTAATTTACATATTAGGACAGTTCAAAAATTAAGCAGAGATGCCTGATAGAAGGACAGTAACTAAACTTCTTTATATCCATTACTCTGTTAAGGGTCAATCAAATACTGCTAATTGGAGTACTTCTTCCGACAAAGTACAAAAAATATGGGGTCAATCAAACAGAGATTGCGTATCTAACAAAAAAGAGTTTACTTGCAAAGATAACTATACCCAATGATAACAATATTCATCTGACAATTCCAGGTATTGTTCCCTAACTCAGTTGACCCGGTAAGTTAATACATTTTCTAGCTATAGGCCCAAACAAAAAATTCTTGAACTTCTATATATGTTTTGCTCAATTTAATATTTCATTAACCCACAGTGATTCTACGCAAAATAATGATTATTGATTATATGCTATAGAGAGACTAATCTTAAGAACTCTCACCAGTTCGTTAAAAAAAATAAAAAAGCTAACCCAAACCTTATCACCAGATTTCTTAGATAAATGGAATAAGTGCTCAACAAATATGAGATGTCCACTCCGTTCAGTCACAGGCCATGCAACAGATTTACAAAGAGGACCAATGTTTACATAAAAAAAATTTATGTGAAAGAAGTAAAAACAAGAAAGAAAAAAAAAGGCAATATCCCTCGCGTATGTAGGGATAAGTTGAATCCTTCAACAAAGGAAAAATCTACTCAAAATGGTTAAGTGTGGCCTCATGGGCCCTACAAAATAACCACTAAGAAAACACATGATAAAATAAGCCCCATGGGCCTGAAACAAAATTGTTAAATGACCAAGAAATGCCTCATGGGCTTAGCCACAAAATAAAAATCAAAATGGCTCAAGTAAAGCCTTATGGGCTTAGCCAGCCAGAATCAAAATTGGCTAAGTGAGGCCCATGAGTCTCACAATACAATTAGCCACAAAGTTACAAATGGTCAAATAAGCTCCATTGGCTTGACCAACAAAACTATTATATGGCTAAGAAAATCCTCATGGGCTTAGCCACAAAACAAAAATCAAAATGGCCCAAGTAAAGCCCTATGAACTTGGCCACCCAAAATCCAAATTGGCTAAGTGAGGCCCAATGGGCCCCACCTTAGAATAGCCATCCAAAAGACGCAAGTCAAAAGTTATATTTGTGCTATGTGAAACCTAAAAGATTTCGAGTAGCCAACTAAAAGTTGAACAGCTAGCCACCAAAATCAAAATGGTCAGGCTGTTAAATTGGCTAAGTGAGGTCCTTGTGGGTCCCACATAAAAAATAGCCACCTCCACTCTTCTACCACCTCCAAAGTCCCATTAACTTCAAAACCTCCGTGAACCACCTCAAACGCCCCCACCACCTTAAATTGTCGAGTTTTTTCCATATTACATGGCACCAACTTTTGTTTTCCCATATTACCTGGTTTTTCCAGTGAAATCCCATATGGCCAGGAATCGACACAAAAAGTACCCAAAATACCCTTAAGTTTAGGTATAACCACCCACACTCTGTATTTTTCCAGGTACCCGGAGAAACTCGTGTTCAGTCGGAGAAGAAGGCGTTCCGTCCGGCATCTCCGCCCATATCATCGCCGGCGCCGGCCAAATCGGAAAAGGTAATCTTCGCGCCAAAAAGCGAGAAAACGAACGGGATGAAAGGATTTTGATGTAAGAGTAGCGGGGAAGCCCTCCCAACTACAAAAATTAAGATCTACATGTAAAGAAACACATATAAAGATCACCCATTTGTGTTGGACCGCTCCTGGACATGAAATAAGAGGATAAAAATGAGCAAAAGCGTTAAATACTCGTCGGCGAGTAACAAGTTCAATTTATATATCTTCTTTCTTCTTATTTTTTCTTATTTTTTATCCTAATATATCTTAATGAGGTGGAAGAGGAGGAAAAATAAGGAAGAACGCAAAAAAAATGGGCAAAAACGGATAAAAAATAAGCGAGTTATGACATTTCAAACATTCTCATTTTATCGTGTCGTCGAAGACACGATAAATATTCAAGTCGTGTCTTACAAGACACGACTCATGACTTGGATATTTTTCATGTCTTCGACGACACGATAAAATAGGAATTTTTAAAATGTGATAACTCGCTCATTTTTCATCCGTTTTTGCCCATTTTTTGTGTTCTTCCTTATTTTTCCTCCTCTTCCCCTTCATTAGGATCACATAAAGATATATAAATTGAACTTGTTACTCGCCTATGAGTATTTTACGCTTTTGCCCATTTTTATCCTCTTATTTCATGTCCAGGAGCGGTCCAACACCAATGGGTGATCTTTATATGTGTTTCTTTACATGTAGATCTTAATTTTTGTAGTTGGGAGGGCTTCCCCGCTACTCTTACATCAAAATCACTTCATCCCGCTCGTTTTCTTGTTTTTTGGCGCGAAGATTACCTTTCTCGATTTGGACGGGCTGGCGCCGGCGCCGGCGATGATATGGGCAGAGATGCCGGACGGAACGCCTTCTTCTCCGACTGAACACGAGTTTCTCCGGGTACCTCCTCAGATTCCGGGTAATATAGAAAAACGCAGAGTATGGGTGGTTATACCTAAACCTAAGGGTATTTTGGGTACTTTCTGGGTCATATGGAGAGCTTTTTACATATGACCTGGCGCCAAACACCGGTTTGTCATATTACCCGGAATCCTTTTCTTCCTTCCATATGACCCGGAAAGTACCCAAAATGCCCTTAGGTTTAGGTATAAGGCACCCACACTTTGGTTTTCCATATTACCCGGAAAGGGAGCGACTACCCGGAGAAGCTGCCGGTAGTCGGAGAAGAAGGCGTTCCGTCCGGCCGCTCCGCCCATATCATCGCCGGCGCCGGCGTCGTCGAAGTCCGAAAAGGTCATCTTCGCGGCAACAAGCGGGAAAAGGAGCGGGAAAGATCGGGTATTGGAAAACAACTTCAACGGAGGCAAGGCACATCGAAAAACTGGTAGGTGAAGTTAAAATACGACGATTTATATCTTGAAAGTTGGTTCCAGAGAAGAAAGTTGAAAACGTAGCAAGTTTTCAACTGTTGTTACAGTCGTGTCGTCGACAACACGACTGTAACCATAGTCGTGTTTGATGAAACACGACTCATATACGATGCACTCATATACGGTTTTCAATATATCGTGTCTCACGGATTTGTAACTTATGTCGGGTTTTTAATGGCAGGTACGGATGGAGAAGATAGTTCTTTGTTTACACTACGATGGAGTTTTGACGGATTCTGGTAAGTACGTGGGCGGGATACGGAAGCTCCTGCCTATAGATACACGAGTAAAGTACCTGGAACTGTTGCAGCTAGTCGAAGAAAGATTACCGCTTAAGTCTACACCTGGTACATTAACTTTGTCATATCATGTTGAATATGAAGAATACACATTTCTCCTTGAAGACGATAAAGACGTAGAGTCAATATTTATACTTCACAAGAGCAAGCAAGGCACAAATGGACTACTCCGCCTGTACGTGGAGTGGACTTCTACGGGCAATAACACCGAGACATCGACTCTCAATAAGGAAATAAATGCCAATGCGAATAACAGCCCGGCCGAGAGGCTACCAGAGGCAGAAGTGATGCCGGGCAGTAACACACCGCCGGAGAGGCTACCAGAGGCACAAGTAATGCCGGGCAGTAACACACCGCCGGAGAGGCTACCAGAGGCACAAGTGATGCCGGGCAGTAACACACCGCCGGAGAGGCCGTCCAGCCCGGGCAATAAGACACCCGCATCAGCAGTCGAAGGAGGAAGAGATGGGGACTATGCGAGGTGAGACTTCTAAGGCGCGGATACAAGCAACTCGTGTGCTATTATAGTCGACTATAATAGTACACGACTAAAAGGGTTATCGTGCCGTATTGAACACGACTATATACTCGTCGTGTTGAATCGTAGACGACTATAAATCAATTCGTGTTGCATAAAACAATACCTCATAGTACACGACTAAAAGGGTTATCGTGCCGTATTGAACACGACTATATACCTAGTCGTGTTGAATCGTAGACGACTATAAGTCAATTTGTGTTGCATAAAACAATACCTCATAGTACGTGCAATCGTTTTGTCAAGTCCATTCATACATGTTTTTGCCCGCAGTTTCGGAGATGGAGAAGGTGAAGATGAAGAAGAAGATGACGATGAAGATTCCAGTCCAGATGAAGAAGAATTGTTGGATGAAGATGAATTACCGTGGTCTGCAGATGAGTGGGATGAGCCTCTTACAGTACCACATTTCAGCCAGCCATATCACACGCGAACATCAACCTCTAGAGGTCCAACGGCAAGAGACACATCTAAAGGGAAATCTGTCGCGTCGGAGGACGATGACTATCTCAATATTGAGGGTGATGGTGGTTGGGATTGGGGTACCTATTCTGCAGAGGCCGGTCCTTCAAAACATTGTGAAGAGGAGACGATGTTGACCGGAAGTTTGCAAGCAGAAGACTACGAGGCACAACTTACCTTAGGGGCTAGATTCGAAAGCGTCAAGCAGTTCAAGATGGTTCTAACTGATCTGGCAATCAAGAGGAAATTCATGTTCAAAGTAGCGGATGAGAGCAAGGACACATTCGCTGCAAGTTGCAAGGTTTCGGGGTGCAAGTGGTACATACGAGCGTCGAACAGACTTGATGGAGTCAGCGTAACAAGGAGGGAAGAACGGCATACATGTGACACTTCTCTAAGTTCGAAAGATCATCCATTGGCTTCTCACCTCTGGATCGCGAGGAAGTGTCATGGCCTCCATAAGGATTCAAACTCCATAAAAATCTCAAATATCCAACAATACATTGAGAAGCATTGGGGCGCCACCGTCAACTATAAAAGGGCATGGAGGGCGAAAGAGGAATTGATCCGATTGATCGATGGCAACCCTGAAGACGCTTATCGTATTTTGCCACAATACGGAAGGGAATTAGAGCGGTCTAACGCAGGTACACATGTGGTCATCGAAAGATCAGCTGATATACCTGATATCCCAATTGAGTTAGCCGACTACGACTTCAGACGTGTGTTTTGGATGTTCGGCCCGGTTGCAAGAGCATTCCGAAGAACACTGAGACCGTTGCTCACGCTTGATGGAACATTCCTAAAAGGAAAGTACCCTGGAGTATTATTGGTTGCTACAGCAATCGACGGCAATCAACAATTAATGTGTCTTGCATATGCAATTGTGGATAAAGAGAATATCAAAACGTGGTAAGTTTAGAACCAGGAAAGACGACTGTATGAGTAGTCGTGTTAGGCACGACACGACTGGGCACACAGTCGTGTAATCGACAACACGACTACTCATCTAGTCGTCCTTTGCTTATAGACGACCTTGTAACAACCTGAAGCATTCTATGTTTAATATGTTTGTCTCTCACTTGTACAGGACGTGGTTCCTCACCTTACTTAAATGTTTTCTCTTTACGGACCCCCCGGCATCCCTGGACACTATTGTCTCTGATAGACAGAAGGGCCTTCTGAGAGCGGTCGCCGATGTCTTTCCCGAGGCTCACCATGGGTTTTGCCTCCGGCATATGGCCGCAAATATGCTTAATACTTGGAAGGATAAGTACCTGAAGGAACTCCTATTCCGAGCTGCAAAATGCTTCAGGAGACCAGAATTCGACGCTACGATGGAGAAGATGAAGGAACACAATGAGGCGGCCTGGAAATATGTTGACAATATTCCGAAAACACATTGGGCGAACGTCGAATATCCGGGTAAAAGGTACGGCACTCTCACGTCGAACGCGTCAGAAAGTGTAAATAATATGCTTCTAAAGGCAAGGTTTTGGCCAATAACTCGGTTGATCGAGCAAACGCGGGCGACCACAAGCGTCCATTTTCAGAGACGCCGAATAGAGGCAGACGGCCTACCGACTCCGTTAAAAAATATGCACAGAATCATATCAATCAGATGAGGAATCAGAGTGCTGGAACAGTTCGAGTTCAACCGCTATCATTACGGCAGTTTGAAGTGACATCTTTATACCATGTGGTAAGCATAAATTTGTTTTCTGTAAGAGACGCCTATAACAAAGTCGTGTCGTCGAAGACACGACTAGCCATACAGTCGTGTCTTCGACGACACGACTGTATTGTCGAATACACTAATGTTGTTCATGTTTTCGCATCAGGATGTTGTGGACCTTACGAATAGAACATGCACATGCGGCTTCTTCCAGAGCATGGGACTTCCGTGCAAGCACGCCATGGCATGTATTGATGAGAGGAGTCTGGAAGTGGTAGAATATTGTGAGAAGTGGTACTGCGCAAGTACGTACCGCACCACGTACGAAGAAGTAGTGTTCCCTACTTTAGACAGAAGTCAGTGGGGAAATTACGGCGTATTATTTAAATGCGAACCGCCAAGGCTTGAAGCTCCAAAGAAGGGCAGGAGAAAGACAAAAAGAATTGAGTCACAGCCTGATCCACCTGCAAGGCCACGTGCGAAATGTGGGAATTGTCGTGAAGTTGGTCACAACCGTACAAAGTGCACAAAAAGCCCCGTTCCGAAAGAACCTCGGACGCGCAGGAAACGAAAACTTCCGCAACAAGGCAAACTGTCTACGAACGAGACAGCGGATGTACGCCGCTCCGGCTCACCTCAGCCCCCACCATTCTTCACTTAGGATGTAGTCAAAGTCTTGTATAGCGCAGAAGGCCTATTCACAGTCTTCCTCGCCATCAACCGAAGCTCAATCCGGTCAATCCGCCTGTTGCATGCAGGCGGAGGGAGCCGCGGGGGAGCTCAGAAGGTTGAAGATCAGAAATCCCGACGTATGCGCTTCAAATCGCCGCCTTTGTCCACTCTCCCTCAGTCGTGTCGTCGAAATCCAGCAGGGGGCAGCTCGATATCGAGATGGGGGACGCGAATAGGCTCGAACTCGTCCATGTATTCCGCCGGTTGAATCGCCGCTCCAACTCGCTGGTCGCCGGTGACGTCGCCGATGTATATCGCCGGAGAACTTCACCCTTTTTTCGTGTTGTACACAACACGCCTCTTCGCACAGTATTAGCACGAAAAAATAGAAGAAAGGGCATTTTGGGTACTTCAAGTCCAGATTCCGGGTCATATGAGATTTCACGGGAAAAACCTGGTAATATGGGAATATTAAATTTGGCGCCAGGTAATATGGAAAAAACTCGGAAATTTCTGAAGGCTTCTGCTCTTGAGTGCTAGAGGTTTGTTTCACTGTTCAATCGCCAACCTTCTTTCTCATACTTTGTGCAGAACTTCGGTTGTCTTCAATTTTCTAACTTTTGACGAAGGTTCTTCATAAGAGGATTGAATTTTTTGTTTTGGTGGGCAATAGTATTTTGGAGGTATCTGAAGGCTTCTGTGCTTGGAACTTTATTTAGAGTTCCCTTGCCCTCCCCTTTTTCTACGTTGAAGTGAGGGGTATTTATAGAGGTTGCTAAGAAGGATGGAGGATGGAGTGATTGGGTGAGTGGGAGTGGTGGGACAGTTTAGAGGTCTTTACATATGACCTGACGCCAACTTCCGGTTTCTTATATCACCTAGAATCTTTTTCTTTCTTCCATATGACCCAGAAAGTACCCAAAATACCCTTAGGTTTAGGTATAACCACCCATACTCTGCGTTTTTCTATATTACCCGGAATCTGAGGAGGTACCCGGAGAAACTCGTGTTCAGTCGGAGAAGAAGGCGTTCCGTCCGGCATCTCTGCCCATATCATCGCCGGCGCCGGCGCCAGCCCGTCCAAATCGAGAAAGGTAATCTTCGCGCCAAAAAACAAGAAAACGAGCGGGATGAAGTGATTTTGATGTAAGAGTAGCGGGGAAGCCCTCCCAACTACAAAAATTAAGATCTACATGTAAAGAAACACATATAAAGATCACCCATTGGTGTTGGACCGCTCCTGGACATGAAATAAGAGGATAAAAATGGGCAAAAGCGTAAAATACTCATAGGCGAGTAACAAGTTCAATTTATATATCTTTATGTGATCCTAATGAAGGGGAAGAGGAGGAAAAATAAGGAAGAACACAAAAAATGGGCAAAAACGGATGAAAAATGAGCGAGTTATCACATTTTAAAAATTCCTATTTTATCGTGTCGTCGAAGACATGAAAAATATCCAAGTCATGAGTCGTGTCTTGTAAGACACGACTTGAATATTTATCGTGTCTTCGACGACACGATAAAATGAGAATGTTTGAAATGTCATAACTCGCTTATTTTTTATCCGTTTTTGCCCATTTTTTTTGCGTTCTTCCTTATTTTTCCTCCTCTTCCACCTCATTAAGATATATTAGGATAAAAAATAAGAAAAAATAAGAAGAAAGAAGATATATAAATTGAACTTGTTACTCGCCGACGAGTATTTAACGCTTTTGCTCATTTTTATCCTCTTATTTCATGTCCAGGAGCGGTCCAACACAAATGGGTGATCTTTATATGTGTTTCTTTACATGTAGATCTTAATTTTTGTAGTTGGGAGGGCTTCCCCGCTACTCTTACATCAAAATCCTTTCATCCCGTTCGTTTTCTCGCTTTTTGGCGCGAAGATTACCTTTTCCGATTTGGCCGGCGCTGGCGCCGGCGCCGGCGATGATATGGGCGGAGATGCCGGACGGAACGCCTTCTTCTCCGACTGAACACGAGTTTCTCCGGGTACCTGGAAAAATACAGAGTGTGGGTGGTTATACCTAAACTTAAGGGTATTTTGGGTACTTTTTGTGTCGATTCCTGGCCATATGGGATTTCACTGGAAAAACCAGGTAATATGGGAAAACAAAAGTTGGTGCCATGTAATATGGAAAAAACTCGACAATTTAAGGTGGTGGGGGCGTTTGAGGTGGTTCACGGAGGTTTTGAAGTTAATGGGACTTTGGAGGTGGTAGAAGAGTGGAGGTGGCTATTTTTTATGTGGGACCCACAAGGACCTCACTTAGCCAATTTAACAGCCTGACCAATTTGAAGCAAGATACTAACTGCATATGCGAGGAAGAATCTTGCTTCAGGAAGAAATTGTATTACCAAATGATTATAATCAAGTGCCTCATTAAGCTTCCAGTAATCAACCACAAATGCTTCAGTACCATACAAATAAGCGAACTGCATATGCGACCATAACCTCTGCGCCGCAGCCCCCCTCCATGGCTAGTGAGGAGAGGACGAGACACAGAGGAAGGTTTTCGAGTGTCCTAAAGCATTCCACAGTTATGACTTAAAGCACTGAATGTTGTCTGTGTGGCTAGCTCTTGATCTATTTGTATTCAAATGACCATATTATATCATTGGCTTCTTCCATCTCCATATAAAACTTTTTTCTGCACTTCAGATCAAATAATTGTGACATCATTACAGATTTTTAAAATCATGATGAAAATGTATACTAAAAATAATAGAAATTGGTTATCTAGCACTAGATTAGAGCCTCTAATTCAGGATTGCACAGGTTGAAATTGATCAACTTCCTCCATCACATTGACATATACAAAAACATGCACCACTGTTACTTTCCACCTCCGATAACGATTCACATAGAGAAAGCACATTAATTAAAAAATAAAAGAAAGTGAGTATACACATATTTGCTGACTAGAAGAATAAATAAAAAAACTTGCATGATTTTGGCATCTGAGAATATTAATGAAAAAAAAATTTATTTGATTCTCCAGGGTGTCCTAGAGAAAGAAATCAGAAGATGAATTGAAAAAGAAAATATATTCGTCTAAGGAAGTTCTGGAACTAGATAAGTTGGAAAACTTATATGATCATCACAGCCAGACTTGATGATATCTCTATCGAAAAATTTCTTTTTTTCCAACATATACTTGACAGGTCTACCGTCTTTAGATTGAAAATAGATGCAATTGCCGCAATATTCAAACTTGAAAACCGATGGCGGCGGAAGATCCCTCACGCTCACACATATAGGCAACTGGAAACAGAGAAACATTATCTGATTGGTACCCAAGCTCTGGACTAGTTCCCACTCCCTAGAGCGCAAATTCGCCTTGCGCACTTGAATATTGCCCTCAGGAAACGGATTATGCACCAGCAACAATTCATGATCCGTCGATTCTACTAGATTGAGTGATGTTGATTCTACTAGATTGAGTGATGTTACCGTGGTGGTAAATAATGGACCGATTACGGTGCGGACTTGAGGAGAGTAGTCTTGGTGGGGGTTATTGATGAACTCGATCAGCCTGAGCTCCGCGGCGTTGGTCACTGCATAGAGCGAACCTTTATAGGAGATAATACTCTCGTACCAGAAATCAGGTGATTTGTCATGCAAAATCTGGCTCCAGCCAGCAGATTCTTCGTCTCTGCAGCAGGAGGATCTCCAGATTCTGACTGCACCTCCTCGATTTTCCTTCAAATCTTCCCAACCGGCTACAACGACGAATGGTTGGAGCTGCATGACGGTGATATTGAAAGTGTTTTCCGGGAGTGGAGGGATATTTTTGACTTGTGCGCCTGAGATGGGGTTGTATAGTATGTGTCGTCGTTGGCTGTCGGGGGGGCATCCCGTAGCGGTGGCCATCAACAGCCACCCGCGGTAATTGCCGAAACAGAGCTCAGTTACTAGGACGGCTCCGCATGGGCTTGGAAAGTTGTAGAATCGATTCTCCGTAGGGCAATAGAAGGTGAGAGTATTATTATTAGTGCCGCTGCTGGGTTGATGATGAACATCTTTGGGATCCATATATTCCCACATGAGGTTTGGCGCAGGAGGGCATGGTTTGGAAGAGACGATAGTATTCCACCAACGGCATACAGCCCCTGACCGAACATAGTCTTGGAGGTTAAGGCGCTGGAGGAGGAGCACCACGAGGTCAGCACTGAGGGATGACCATCCACGGCTGCTGCGACGGCGGCGGCCGCCAAAGGTCGGAGCTTGGTGGAGTTGTCGCTTCTGCATCGCTTTGCTTCGTCTCGCCGAGAAAACCACTTCTAATGACAGCCTAGGAAGGAAAGGGCAATCTAAATAAAGAAGGAAAAGAAAAGGGCAATCCAATCCAAAAAAAGGTATCTATGTACAATATATCAAATATACACATTCCACTCTCTCCTATGCGAAATAACATAATGCTCTTTAGTTTCCTTATTTATGTACCCTCCATATTCTCTTATGCGAAATAACATAATGCTCTTTAGTTTCCTTATTTATGTACCCTCCATATTCTCTTAGGTGCGTTTGGTTACACGGAAAATCAATTTACAGAGAAGTTAAGTTTATTTCCGTAGTAGTGTGTTTGGTATGATAATCTATACTACTATTAAAAGCACCAACTTTTGCACCCCATTTTTTCAACCCCTAGATTAGAATCTAATTAACCTTTTTCATTAACTAATTTTGCGCCCTAATCTCCGTAATAAGATACTGCTAACATGGGCAAAAGAGTCCATATTAAATTACTCTACAATTTCGAGGGCCATACCACTTTTACCCCTCAAAAACAGAAACCTCACCATTTCTACTTAAGGACAATATTGCCCAAAAGAAGCTGTCGTCGCCTCCCTCCCATTCCCATCCATAAGTCATGCCTCTTCTCTTTGGTTGTAACCCAAAATCAAACTCGTCGTTCCTCCATATCGTCTCCGTCATCGTCGACCACGCCTCTCGCTCCCTCGCGTAGAATCGATTCTCCGTAGGGCAATAGAAGGTGAGAGTATTATTATTAGCAAGGAATTCCGTATCGGATTTCGGTAAAATATCGGTCGGCCTAAGAGATAAAATTTCGGAGATATTTCGGAGATATTTGTAAAAAAATTTCGGTAGTTAAAAATTAATTTTTATCATATATTTTCACAAAAAATGAGTTATATTAATTTAGATAAAGCATAGATTTCAAAATATGCATAAAAATGCATATTAGGATTAGAAACAAGGGAAAAGTTGTTATTTTTTCCCTTTTTTTAAAAAAAAAAAAAAAATTTCCAAATTTTTTTTTTTGAAAATGTTTTTTTTTTTGAAATAGCGAAATTTCGGTCCGAAACCGAAATTTCGGCAAAATTTCGCCGATATTATAAATTTTTTAAAAAACGATATTTTACCATTTCGATTTCTCGGGTGGGGCCCGAAATCGATATATCGGCGAAATTTCGCCGATATAGAATTCCTTGATTATTAGTGCCGCTGCTGGGTTGATGATGAACATCTTTGGGATCCATATATTCCCACATGAGGTTTGGCGCAGGAGGGCAGGGTTTGGAAGAGACGATAGTATTCCACCAACGGCATACAGCCCCTGACCGAACATAGTCTTGGAGGTTAAGGCGCTAGAGGAGGAGCACCACGAGGTCAGCACTGAGGGATGACCATCCACGGCTGCTGCGACGGCGGCGGCGGCGGCGGCCGCCAAAGGTCGGAGCTTGGTGGAGTTGTCGCTTCTGCATCGCTTTGCTTCGTCTCGCCGAGAAAACCACTTCTAATGACAGCCTACTTCACGGTTCTGTCTTTTGTGAACTTATTTATATATACACTACTCGTTTATTCCCTACTCTATTAGGAAAGGGCAATCTAAATAAAGAAGGAAAAGAAAAGGGCAATCCAATCCAAAAAAAGGTATCTATGTACAATATATCAAATATACACATTCCACTCTCTCCTATGCGAAATAACATAATGCTCTTTAGTTTCCTTATTTATGTACCCTCCATATTCTCTTAGGTGCGTTTGGTTACACGGAAAATCAATTTCCGGAGAAGTTAAGTTTATTTCCGTAGTAGTGTGTTCGGTATGATAATCTATACTACTATTAAAAGCACCAACTTTTGCACCCCATTTTTTCAACCCCTAGATTAGAATCTAATTAACCTTTTTCATTAACTAATTTTGCGCCCTAATCTCCGTAATAAGATACTGCTAACATGGGCAAAAGAGTCCATATTAAATTACTCTACAATTTCGAGGGCCATACCACTTTTACCCCTCAAAAACAGAAACCTCACCATTTCTACTTAAGGACAATATTGCCCAAAAGAAGCTGTCGTCGCCTCCCTCCCATTCCCATCCATAAGTCATGCCTCTTCCCTTTGGTTGTAACCCAAAATCAAACTCGTCGTTCCTCCATATCGTCTCCGTCATCGTCGACCACGCCTCCCGCTCCCTCGCGTAGAATCGATTCTCCGTAGGGCAATAGAAGGTGAGAGTATTATTATTAGTGCCGCTGCTGGGTTGATGATGAACATCTTTGGGATCCATATATTCCCACATGAGGTTTGGCGTAGGAGGGCAGGGTTTGGAAGAGACGATAGTATTCCACCAACGGCATACAGCCCCTGACCGAACATAGTCTTGGAGGTTAAGGCGCTGGAGGAGGAGCACCACGAGGTCAGCACTGAGGGATGACCATCCACGGCGGCGGCGGCCGCCAAAGGTCGGAGCTTGGTGGAGTTGTCGCTTCTGCATCGCTTTGCTTCGTCTCGCCGAGAAAACCACTTCTAATGACAGCCTACTTCACGGTTCTGTCTTTTGTGAACTTATTTATATATACACTACTCGTTTATTCCCTACTCTATTAGGAAAGAGCAATCTAAATAAAGATGGAAAAGAAAAGGGCAATCCAATCCAAAAAAAGGTATCTATGTACAATATATCAAATATACACATTCCACTCTCTCCTATGCGAAATAACATAATGCTCTTTAGTTTCCTTATTTATGTACCCTCCATATTCTCTTAGGTGCGTTTGGTTACACGGAAAATCAATTTCCGGAGAAGTTAAGTTTATTTCCGTAGTAGTGTGTTCGGTATGATAATCTATACTACTATTAAAAGCACCAACTTTTGCACCCCATTTTTTCAACCCCTAGATTAGAATCTAATTAACCTTTTTCATTAACTAATTTTGCGCCCTAATCTCCGTAATAAGATACTGCTAACATGGGCAAAAGAGTCCATATTAAATTACTCTACAATTTCGAGGGCCATACCACTTTTACCCCTCAAAAACAGAAACCTCACCATTTCTACTTAAGGACAATATTGCCCAAAAGAAGCTGTCGTCGCCTCCCTCCCATTCCCATCCATAAGTCATGCCTCTTCCCTTTGGTTGTAACCCAAAATCAAACTCGTCGTTCCTCCATATCGTCTCCGTCATCGTCGACCACGCCTCCCGCTCCCTCGCGTAGAATCGATTCTCCGTAGGGCAATAGAAGGTGAGAGTATTATTATTAGTGCCGCTGCTGGGTTGATGATGAACATCTTTGGGATCCATATATTCCCACATGAGGTTTGGCGCAGGAGGGCAGGGTTTGGAAGAGACGATAGTATTCCACCAACGGCATACAGCCCCTGACCGAACATAGTCTTGGAGGTTAAGGCGCTGGAGGAGGAGCACCACGAGGTCAGCACTGAGGGATGACCATCCACTGCTGCTGCGACGGCGGCGGCGGTGGCCGCCAAAGGTCGGAGCTTGGTGGAGCTGTCGCTTCTGCATCGCTTTGCTTCGTCTCGCCGAGAAAACCACTCCTAATGACAGCCTACTTCACGGTTCCGTCTTTTGTGAACTTATTTATATATACACTACTCGTTTACTCCCTACTCTATTAGGAAAGGGCAATCTAAAAAAAGAAGGAAAAGAAAAGGGCAATCCAATCCAAAAAAAGGTATTTATGTACAATATATCAAATACACACATTCCACTTTCTCTCCTATGCGAAATAATATAATGCTCTTTAGTGTCCTTATTTGTGCGTTTGATTGCACAGAAAATCAATTTTCGGAGAAGTTAAAGTTTATTTGCTTTGTTTCGCCGAGAAAACCAGTCTCTTGTTAACTTATTTATACACGATACAACTCGTCTACTCCTTACCATGGAAAATTATCTCGCCGATATATCGCCGATATATCGGTATCAGGCATAAACCGATACATCGATACCCATCAATATCGTTTTTAAAAAAAATTCTAAATATCGCCGATATATCGGTCGGTATTTTTTTAAAAAAAGAAAAATATCGCCGATATATCGGTATTTTTAATTTAAAAAAAAAAAATTTTAAAAAAATTTTTAATTTTTTTTTTTTTAAAAAAAACCTTTCTTGTTTGTTTTCTATCCTAATAGGCATATTTTGAAATTTATTCCTTGTTTAAATTAGTATAACTCATTTTAGAAGTTAGATTGTGAAAATATATGGTAAAAACTAGTTTTTGACTACCGATATTTTTTTACACAATATCTCCGATATTTCGTCTCTTAAAAAAAAATTTAATTTTTTTTTTTTTAAAAAAAACCTTTCTTGTTTGTTTTCTATCCTAATAGGCATATTTTGAAATTTATTCTTTGTTTAAATTAGTATAACTAATTTTAGAAGTTAGATTGTGAAAATATATGGTAAAAACTAGTTTTTGACTACCGATATTTTTTTACACAATATCTCCGATATTTCGTCTCTTTGGCCGACCGATATTTTACTGATATCCGATACGACATTCCATGATGTAATCAAGAAAAAAAGGTATCTATATACAATATTTCTAATGATAGTGATAGCCCTACGGTAGTTTTCCTGCACACTGCCATACACGGCAGTGAGATGTGAGTGGGTCACATCAGCTGTGTATGTGTAAGAAAGCTGTTGTACAAATATCGTTTTCTATTTCAAATATAATCAAGTTCCACTCTCTCCTATGTCAAATAACATAATGCTTAGTTTCATGTACTCTCCATACTCTCTTAAGGTGCGTTTGGTTGCACCAGAAATCAATTTTCGGAGAATTTAGAGTTATTTATATGGTAGTGTGTTTGGTATGATAATTCTTGAAAAAGTGTCACATGTAGTGAAGTGACGCTGAAAGTCGAAAATATTGGAAATTTCTTATTTCTTGAAGAATCTCTTACTGAGGTGATTTAACATACGAGATTAGCATACTCCCCTATATTTTCTCCTTTTGTACGTGAAGTCCCCATTTTTTACCATTCAATACGGCTCAATGCAATGCTATTAAGGGTAATTAATAATTAGATTAAGATCTCTCCCCTAATCAAGATCTTTTATGATCTTTCCCTTATCTAATAGCCAACTGAGTTGATTTTCCACATGGACCACTAAGTCACATGCATGGCAAATTGGAGACCGTTGTCTTGGCTAGCGTTTGGTGCTAATGAGTAATTGGCACAGACTATTCACTACAATGTTTTGGCAGATAATATCTACCAATCCACATGAGGACGAGGCATTTGCATGGCAGCCAATAGAGGAAATCAGCTTGGCACACAATCAAATTCAACACTATACTCCACCTTTAGAAGTAAAGAAAACAAAAGTAGACGTATTATTAACTTCGGGTTGGGTTGGGCTAGCCTACAAAAGTTGCACCCCTACTTTTGCATTCCACAAAGGTTGATGATCATCATCATCATTGGGATCCATATATTCCCACATGAGGTTTGGCGCATGAGGGTAATCATTCATACGGTTTGGCACATGAGGTTTATCATTCAATACGTCTCAATGTAATGTTATTAAGGGTAATTAATAATTAGATTAAGATATCTCCCCTAATCAAGATCTTTTATGATCTTTCCCCTATCTAAGAGCCCAACTGAGTTGATTTTCTACGTTGACCACTAAGTCAAATGCATGGTAAATTGGAGACTGTTGTCTTGGTGATATACACATAAAACACAAATTTATATGCCTCTAATTCCTTATTTTTTTAGTGCTATTCCTTGTTAATTAAGAATAATTATGAATTTTTGGAGTTAATTTAATAATGAGGACTTTACTTTATTTTAATAAAAAATTGTGCGTTGAAGTTGATTTGATTGGTTGAGTAAAAAAAAAACCAAGAACCACCCGAGCCTAAGCTCGGGCATTCCAGATGGCAGAGATGCTGCTCTGTTCTGCTCGAGCGCCGGTGGGTCTTGACGGCAAGGGTGGGTCTCGACGGTAAGGATGGGTCTTCATGGTGATTCTGACCATGGTTGCGATCGACGGCATTGATGGCGGACTGGAAAAATAGAGGATCGTGCCGGAATCGAATGGTCGGAAGGGGCGTTCTCAAATAGGAAACTCGATGTTTGGATTCGATTTGGATTCATGTTTAAAACTTAAAAGATTCGAATTGGATTCTTCGCTTTTTCGAATTGCCTTTAAAAATAGCAATCGATCGAAGCAGACAGAGGGAGGCCAAAGGACAAAAAACAAAGAACTTGGCATGGTTTTGGCCGGAAAAATAGAGACATTCGGGGGAGAAATTTGTTGGAAGAAGAGAAGAGTTAGCCGGAGGAGAAAGAGAGGAAGAAAGTTGCGATTTTTGGGACTGATATTGTGCTGCTACAGTACTATTCGTTGCTACAGTACCACGGCTCGTTGGAAAAGACAGTGAATATTAAAACTGCTACAGTATTTTATGAACAGTATATGTGAATAGTGAACATGAATTCCACTCTGCAGGCTATTTTTTTTCCCTATTTCTATGTCTAGCTAAACTCTTTATCAAGGCTAGATGAAGCCCTAGATTTGTATTTGCTACTCTTGATTGTTTAATTTAGTAAAATTTGATATGATTTTCTATGCTTAATGCAATTTCATTGTTATTTCTCTTAAGTGCTTTGACCGATACTTAATGAATGATTAATGGAATTTGATCTTGATATTTCCCGTGTCTAGATAATAGTAGGATTATGATTGATTCTATGCCCGGCCAAGAATAGAGTTAATTGTATTAATTTATAGAGGATGAACTTTTTCTGTCTGGAGAAGAAGAACGTGTAGTTCATTCATTGTTAATTTGTGTGTCCGATCAAGAACATAAATTACCGTATCATATCAATTTGTGAAAATAATAATTAAAAGTAGTAATTGCATGTTTAGTGGTGGATTTGATGCTTTGATATTCTCATTCATCTGATTTCTTGTTAAAATTTATTACTTTAGTTCTTAAAAATTATTAAAAATTCAATCTTTCATTAGAATTGTTTTAGAATTGGTTAAATCAACCAAGTCCTTCGGCTTCGGCCTTGTTTCCACTAGACTATAATCAGTCTCGTGTGATTGCAAGTAAAAAAAGTTAAAAATACAATCAATCACTTGGATAGCGTTGTTAATGAGTAATTGGCACAGACTATTCACTACAATGTTTTGGTAGATAGTCTCTGCCAATCCACATGAGGACGAGGCATTTGCATGGCAGCCAAGAGAGGAAATCAGCTTGGTACACACATTCAAATTCAACACTATACTACTCCTTTAGAAGTACAGAAAACAAAACTAGACATATTATTAACTTCGGGTTGGGTCAGGCTGAAGGCTGTTTTTTTATATTGCCCCTAACCCGAGCCTGCCCTACGCCTATAATTTGTAGCCCATGCCAGCATATTTGTGGGCCGGGTAGGGTCGGACTAGCCTGCAAAAGTTGCACCCCTACGTTTTCATTCCACATAGGTTGATGCATTGGGATCCATATACTCCGTTTGGCGCAGGAGGGCTGGGTTTGGAAGACACGATAGTATTCCACCAACGGCATGCAGCCCCTGATCGGACATAGTCGGGGAGGTTAAGGCGCTGGAGGAGGAGCACCACGAGGTCAGCAATGAGGGATGACCATCCACTGCTGCTGCGATGGCGGCCTCCGCCAAAGGACGGAGCTTGGCTTCTGCATCGCTTTGTTATGTTTCGGCAAGAAAACCAATCCTAATGGGGAAAAGTTTAAATGAGATCGCTCTCATATTGCTTATATGAGGCCACTTTGAATCGTAGCCGTTGGACCTTGATCTGACGGTTATAAATATCCATAATGATCTCACTCACTCCTTGATGTGACACACTCACCTACCCACTGATTTGATATCACCCTCCGATCGGAATCTAACGGCTATAAAAATTGGCCTCATGCTCCTTATATGAGAACGATCTCATGTAAACTCATCCCATCCTAATGAGATGCGACGTGACGGTTCGTCTCTTGGTGACTTATTTATTCACTACTCGTCTACTCCATACTCTATTAGGAAAAAAAATGGCAATCTAAAAAGAGAAAGAAAAGGGAAGGGCAATCCAATCTAAAAAAGGTATCTATGTACAATATTCCAAATATAATCACATTCCACTTTCTCTCCTATGCGAAATAACACAATGCTCTTTAGTTTACTTATTTATGTACTCTCCATACTCTCTTAGGGTGAGTTTGGTTGCGCCGAAAATAAATTTTTGGAGAATTTAGGGTTATTTCTGTAGTAGTGTGTTTGTATGATAATTCTTGAAAAAGTGTGGCATGTAGTGAAGTGACGCAGAAAGTCGAAAACATTGGAAATTTCTTACTTCTTGAAGAATCTCTTACTGGGGAGATTTAACATACGGGATTAACATGCTCCCCTATATTTTCTCATTTTGTACGTGATCGATCAATTGGTGGTGTGACAATCAATCATATCTACTGTGATTTTTGAGTTTGGCTCTCGCGATCGATCGAACGATCGTATCTACTATAAAGCATATTTTTATTTGTGTGTCAATCGATCGCCAAAGAAAATGCGATTGATTGCACCCTTTTGCGTATTTACGGTTTTGATATTTGTGAAATCTTTTTTAAGAGGGATTAGTGGGCACGTGGGTGACGTGGCCTAACTAATTTATCCTTGATTAGGGGAATCAAATCGTGGGGAATTGAGTTAGCATTCTTATTTTGAAACCGATTTGAAATTGAAATTTAAAGAAGGAAATTTACTATATTAAATATGGTAAATTCAAAGGGGTTCAATTGGGAATTAATGTGAAGATTAGGATGATTTATTCCAAGCAATTAGGGACGTTACCTTGCCAAGAAAGGGTCATCAAAATTGGAGTTAATTGGGGTCGTTACTATAGTAATTATGGTAACCGAATTAAAGTGATCTAAATCCCTACCTATTGTGAAATCCTAACCGAAATGGGAGAAGATAATGGAGCATGTTTTGAGCTTGAAAAGATTCTCCTTGGCTGGACTTCTTAGTGACCATTGGATGCAGGGAAGATCAAGGGTGGAGATTTGGTTGTGAAAGAAAGAATTTACCTATATAAACTTGTATTGTGGAGGACCGGCACTCTTCCTTCTTCTCCTCTTTCCAACCAGCAACTACCTTCTCTAGTCCTAGCCTTATTTATTGGTGGATCGGCAAAGCGAAGGGGGTGGTGCGAAGGAAAGTTACGTGAAGACTAGTCGGTTTTTCGTAAAGAGGTAGGATGTTTTATTTTCCCTACAAATCTCTGATGATAAATTTTGATATTTCATGATGATTATGTCATGTGATTAATGCTCTGATTGATTTAATTTTCGGTGTTGTCCAATTGGACGAAACACCGATTGATATTCGGTATGTGCTTATTTGTTGTATCCGATCAACATGATTCGAAATCCTTCACGTGCCTAGTTCTACCAAGACACCCATCGTGTTTGCTGTCCGAGTGGACTTGTCTCACATTATTTCATATTGCTTAATGATCTGTCCACCGAAAGTTGTCAACTTTCCTACTTCAATCGTTTGAATCTTAGTGATGATTGTTCTATTTTATATCAATATCCCTAAACTTGATTCGTATGTGAAGTATTGATGCTATAGCAAGTAGCTTTATGGGTTAGAGCTTGCTGGTGTTAAAGGGGTCTCTGTTTATCAAGTCAGATCGTGAATAATTGATTGTTGCGTACTGAATTAATTGTCTCTTTTGAGTATAGTAGCCTTTAAGAGATAAATCGGTGTAAACTGCTTTGTATAGAAAATTAAATGAAATAAACTACCCAATCACAGATGTAATGGGGATCTGGAAAACACTTCGGAAGGTGAGTTACAACGTCAGGGAAGTAGTAACGAGTATTAAATTATGTGCTAATAAATTATGAATTGAACTATGTCTAGATTGGTGCTCTCGGCCAGAATTAGTTCTGCGCCGACGAGCTATAATTGAAAATTTATAACTAATTCTATAAAATTCGGAAAATTATGTCATAAAAAGGGTTAGAAACTAGAGACATGGGGTTGTCTGCTTAAAAAGTTTGGTACATGATAAGTTCTGTACAGATCATAGTAAGCACGGGAATTGGGCTGTTGTGCATACAACAATACCCTGTATTAAAGATTAAAACACTAATACTTACTCAGATTATAAGACATGATTATTATGAGAAATAATAAACTTATAAGGTAATGTAGAATGGGATTGGTAATTACTATAGTTATGATAATTCAAGAAAAAGAATTATTAGGAATTGAGTTCTTGGTGGTGCAGTGCACTACATGTCTTGAGTTTCGTAAAACCGTTTATGAACATTCAATTCCCGGTTAGGGTTTGACTTCATAAACCCTACCATCTGGTGGTGTTGTAACCTAATAAACTTTGTATCATTCGATTCTGGGGTGGTCCGAAGTAGGACAATGCACGGTGAAGGTGCTCAGTGTGTCAATCATTTAATGAGTCTCAGTTACGAGTCTTCCGATGTTTGAACAATGAATTTCTTTGATTATTCCTATATGAGTCTATTCAGATTGAGATAATGAATGTACTCCTCAGTGAGTCAGTTACTGAAAGATCTTTGAGTGGGTTTCTAAATGAGATAGCTTCTGTTGTTTATAAGTTGATTCAGCTCTATGTAAATTGCTTCTCCACTAAGAGTTTTGATAGAGATCTCTCCGAGGTGGAATCATAGTATGCTCACGAACCATTGCTAGATCCATAGTGATCTCTGATATTTTATGAACCTCTGTAGTTCAGCCGATGAAGGCAAACATATGTACTTAGATTACAAGATATTACAGAAGGTCTTATAGTATAATCTTGTAATAATTTGATATTTTGTTAGTCTTTCTAATATCTAAATTATTTATGTAAGTTTAATTATGTCTATGGTTTTATCTATCTGGTGTTGAAGCTAAATTGTATATGTAAGTTTAATGATTATGATTTTATTAGGTGTGTTTTATCAGGTGTAGGAAAATTTCGACTTCGTAGAAGGGAAGATGTTTAAAGAAAGGATATGGAAGGCTGAACCGACGCCTTAAGAAAAAAAAAACCTTAAGAAAAAAAAACTGACAAGTGCTTGAAAGGCGTTGGTTGAAACGATGCCTTCAATTTCAACAGAAAGGCGTCGGATCAACCAAGGCAATTCTTCATATAAGTTCAAATTATTTAATTGATTAAAGTTTATTACTTTCTTTATATTTAATTAAAAATGTATTTTTCTTCTATTGATTTTGGTAGATTATTCATCCGTCCCTGAGGTTCGACAACCCTAGATACTCACTGTAGTACAATTGCCTTGTGCACTTGCAAGGGTTCTAATATTGAAACTATCACATAGCAAATTGCAAAAGTAAATTAAGGAGAAGTAACTCTTGTGTCATTTACACACTCCTTTTATTTCAATTCTTCTATTTTCTTGTGACACCAAATATTTGTGGTTACGTATTGAGACGGCATGGCCAAGGGCCGGCTACATCATAATTAGCCTCAATAGAAGGTAAAAGCAAGAAGAATTCCAACAAACCAACTGGCTCATATTTCAACTAAAACTTTAAAAACCCTCAGAATGGAATGAACACTGAAAAGAAACACTGAATTGTCGAAGTTTGGTTTGATGCAAAAAAACCACACACAATTGCTAAGTACAACCTTTGATCTTTAAAAATGCAGTCTTTGATCATCTAAAACCTACATCCAGTTTCGTCCAAATAAATATGTACTCGCAATCAAATAGATAGGGTAATGATATTACAACTCCACTCTTTTTTTGTTTATAACGAGGGGTGTCTGAGTCTTTAGGGCCCGACTAGAAAGGGCAGGGCAACTGATCTCTTAGAGCACTATAACCTGCCACCAATCCCCTCGGGTGCATACAAGGCCCACCCATCATATGCACCAGGTAAATTGAGATATAATCTTGGGTGGGTAGCCAACAGAATGGGGTTTCGAACTCAGGACCTCCGCTTCACAGAAGCGTGCACTAGCCATCACACCAACACCCTGTTGGTTATATTACTATTCCATTTTCCTACTCCACTTATGTGGCACCAAACCACAATATGGACCCATGTGGTGAAGAGTGGGTCCATGGGTTGACGTGCCAATCAACATGTGCCAGCATGGAGTAGGAAAATGAAGTAGAATGGTGGAGTTTATGATCAGGTCATCCAGTTTTGTTCGTGTGTTTTTAGTAAAATAACCATGTCACAAATGAGCAAAGCCCAAAAGGGCAACCTCCAGATATTGCCAAGTGCTTTCTTGACATCGTGGTGTATTTTGAAAGAGAGGAAAATATACATGAATATTTGGTGCATAAAAAGGAATTTTTTCCACATTACCTGGTGCCACTCGCCTTTTTCCCATAGGAGAAAAAATAAAATAAAATTCAAAAAAATTGGCAAAAATTAATAAAAAAAATAAGTGAGTTATAACATTTTGATGTTTGTCTTAAAATCGTGGACACGACTCCACTTTAACTCATGTGTTGTTAGACATGACTCCATTGCTATCGTGTGCCTGAGCACACGACTTGAAGTGGAGTCGTGTAAAAAAATACACGCTTTTACGGTAAACTGCAAAATATCATAACTCACTTATTTTTTATCTATTTTTGCCATTTTTTTGCGTTCTTCTTTATTTTTTCTTCTCTTTATCTCCATGAGGATATCCCAAATTTTTAAAACACATCTACTAGTGAATATGACAAATTTTAAAAAGGGCGCATGTGATGAAGTTGTTATTAATCTGCTTTATTTCTTCTTCTTTCTTCATCATTTTAGATCGATCGCATAGGGGTCACTCCTATTTTCAAATTGACTATTTCACTATATGATGTCTCAATATCTTTCAGTGATCCTAATGAAATGGAAGAGAAGAAAAAATAAGGAAGAAAACAAAAAATATACGAAAACGGATAAAAAAATGAGTGAGTTATGATATTTTGAAGTTTGCTGTAAAATCGTGAGTTATGTTAAGGAGTCATGTAAATAAACACACAATATGGCAAACTTCAAAATATCATAACTCACTTATTTTTTATCCGCTTTTGCCTTTTTTTTTGCATTCTTCCTTATTTTTTCTCCTCTTTCATTTCATTAGGATCACTATTGAGACATCATATAGTGGAATAACCAATTTGAATAGAGGAGTGGCCCTCTATGCGATGGATCTAAGATGAGGAAGAAAGAAAAAGAAATAAAGCCGATTAATAACGGCTTCATCATATGCTTTCTCTTAGGAAATTTATTATATCCACTAGAAGATGTGTTTTAGAAATTTGGGTTATCTTCATGGGATAAAAAGGAGGAAAAATAAAGAAAATCGTAAAAAAATGGGTGAAACGGATAAAAAACGAGTGAGTCATGACATTTTGCATATTGCTGTAAAAGCATGTGTTTTTTTACATGACCCCACTTTAAGTCGTGTGCTTGGGCACATGATAGCAATGGAGTCATGCCTAACAACACATGGCTTGAAGTGGAATCGTGTCAATAAACGCACGATTTTACTTCAAAATATCATAATTCACTTATTTTTTTCCATTTTTACCCATTTTTTGTGTTTTTCTTTAGAGGGCCGGTAGCCTCCGGGCGCCCGAAGAGGGACTTCTCGCCGGGCGCCCGAGGCTCAACCGTCGGATCTCATCCGACGGTTGAGCCCTCTCCCCCTCCCCCTCTCTCCCTCCCTCTCCCTCTGGCTCGACGCCAGCCGCCCCGCCCCCCGGCGTCGCCCGCCACCTCTGCGACGCCCCGCCGCCCCTCTCCTCCTCCCCCTCTCTCCCTCTGGCTCACCCGTCGCCCCCGCCCCCCCCGGCGTCGCCCGCCACCTCTGCGACGCCCCACCGCCCCTCTCCTCCTCCAACTCTCCCTCTAGCTCACCCGTCGCCCCCCGCCGCCCCACTCCCCCCTGGCATCGCCCGCCACCTCTGCGACGCCCCTGTGACCCCCACCCACTCCCCCTCCCCTTCCTCTCTCCCCCCTCCCTCTGGCACCCTCCCTCTCCCACCACGGTGACCCCCCTCCCGCCATCTCCTCTGGCTCGACGGGGGGCCCTCGACGTGGCGGTGGGGCTCCCCACCGCCACGTCGAGGGCCCCCCGTCGAGCCAGAGGAGATGGCGGGAGGGGGGTCACCGTGGTGGCAGGGCGGCAAGACGAGAGGAAGGGGGTCGAGAGGGAAGGGGAGAGAGGAAGAGGGAGAGGGTAGGGGACAGAGGGAGAGGGAGAGGGAAGGGGTTACCGGGGCGGCGGGGGCGTCGCCGGGGGGAGTGGGCGGCGGGGCGACGCCGGGGCGGCGGGCGCGAGGGGGAGAGGGAGGGAGAGAGGGGGAGGGGGGAGAGGGCTCAACCGTCGGATGAGATCCGACGGTTGATCCTCGGGCGGTGCCCGGAGGATACCTTTCTCCTTTTCTTTATTTTTTCTCCTATTTATCCCCATGAGGATATCCTACATTTATTTACACAACTTTTAGTTGGGTTGACGAATATACAAATAGTACTTGCCGCTCGCTGACATGTATTTCACACCTTCGCCCATTTTTATGTTTTTATTTGATGTCTATGAGCAGTTTGAATACCAATGGGCGGCCGTTATATGTGTTTTTTTTCATGTATATCTCAACTTTTATATTATGGCAGGCTTCCTCACTGCTCTTGCCTCAAAATCCCGCGATCTGAACTTTTTTCTGGGTGTGGTCGACTGTTGGATTTGGTCTGGATCGCCACGACATTTGGAGCATCGCTAGAAAGCCTCCTCCTCCGAGTAGAATGCCACTGAAATGCCCTCGCCAGATAAAAGTGAAGAATTCTATCGATCAAAATGTTTTAAGTCCAGGGAGGGGTATTTGGGAAGTTCAGGTCTTATTTATAGGTGATATGAAAGTTTTTTGTAAATTCTAGATAATATGGGAAAGGGTGAGTGGCACCAAGTAATATGGAAAAAACTCACAGAAAAAGTATGTGAACGTAACTCTTTACTGAAAAGTCATTGCAAACCTTAATGGAAAACGAAGCTGTTGTTATACCATAGCGAGCTACTATTTTGCCTTCATTGTCGACGAGAAACTTAGTGAAATTGATAGACTGGAGCAGTATGAGACCATTTACACGAACCTAGAAGAGATGCAAGAATCTCGAATTAGAACAATTGCAAAACTATGGAAATTATAGAAGAAAATTGCAGACATTACTTCCACTTCAGCACAGAGTCTGGTAGCAATAAGAATAATCAAAATCATTTGATGTTTTGATACGAGTCATGATCTCGGCTTATCACACTTCTTCTGATTTGGTGTTCAAACTTCCAAACTTTCTCTCAATTGCTGTAGTGATTGGTCCCATATTGTTTTTTTAATCTTATTTCCATATTGTTTGTAGGCTCGTATTTGGTTTTGGTGGAGGATGGGCGTTAGATTTTGAGTCTGAAGAATTAGTCACGGTAAATCATGACAAGTAATAAGGAACTGGGTGTATGCCTGGTTTCAATATTGAAATGAAGGTTTTGTATTTTCACCATATGGTACTTTTGTGAACTGAAAAATGTAGAAATGAATGTTTTTTTCTCACCAGTTACAGTCCGTCTATAATGCTTTGTGTATCATATGTCATGAAGAAAAAATTAGAGAAATGCTGAAACAGGTATGCTTTGTCAGGCTTTGAGTGATTCCTACACATCATAATCAATTAGCTACTGTTCTACACATCATAAGAAACATAAATGGATGGTTGCAGCCTGCAGGGTGACAAGACTCATCTCTGCCACTAGTTATTTTAATTACAGCATATGCCAGGACAGTAGCTGCTACTAGTTATCTTATCCAGAGATTTGTCATAACAGTAGCTGCTACTAATGATCTTATCCAGAGATTTGCCATAACAGTAGCGGCAATGCATTGCTCCAATTATTGGCCGATGTTGTCCTCAGACTTGGAGCTTCACACTGTTTTATTTTTTTTGTAATGTTTTATATAAAGGATCTCATTGTTTGAGTTGTATTTTTTTTGTTAGTGGGTTAATGATAATGGGGGTCACTTGTTTTTCCTGGTTCAAACATATTGGATTTTAGATATATATATATATATATATATATATATATATATATATGAGGTGATTGCTTTGACTTTCCTGCCTGTACACAATTCTACATGTTCGTAAGAATCCATCGCCCAGTTTGGTGTTGAGTACAAAGTATATATGGACATTGCCGTTTGGGGCATGATTAATTGCTACACTGAAATACCTCAGGTCGTATTTCAGCTGGATAGGGAAAAAAACATGGATGCTACAGTGGATCCGGAGAATCCACAGTGGATATTTGCTTATAATCACGCCCCAAACGGCGAGCTTTTTACATAGTACCTAGCGCCAACTATTGTCTTCTCATATTACCTAGTTTTTCCCGTAAAATCTCATATGATATGGAATCGGCACCTAGAGTACCGAAAATGCCCTTCTTTTACGGGAGCATCAAGTTGGGGAAAAAGACATTCCGGCAAAGGTCTGTCCATCATCGCGGTGCAAACCATCGTCGGTGTCACGCCCCAAATTTCAAAACCTCGAATAATGCGCGGAAGCACTAACTCATTTAAGGTCATGAGGCTGAAACCCGGGACACGACCGAATACTCGATCACACCACTTTCTCATTCCAGAATGCTTAACCAATTTCCGTTATAAAAAAAATCTTAAATAATAAAATTACGCTATTACAATAATTCAATTATCACAATTCATCAAACATAAATGCAATTCAGCACGCAGGCTGATTAGTTCTCCATGAACAAGAAATTAAAAACGATAAATAAATCAACTTCTATCAACTTTCCACCATCGAGCTCCTTCGCACGTACCTTGTTAGTTCCTTTCCACTTTGAGTCTTGCATCGAGAGATGCATGAGTATTACGAAAGAAATACCCAGTAGGAGCTAAGAAAAACCCACAACATAATAATAATAATAAAGGAAATGCTGACAACATGGTATAAAAACACGTTTAGAAAGATCAGGTTGAGCAAATACGGAGTTCACTTACCTGGACAATAATCATCATCAAAGACCATCAACGGTCGAGAACAAATAAACATTAACTCATATCCCAAACGTATAGAGCATCGGGAGGAAATAATAATGAATACTGACTCCAAACATACAGAGTGTCGGAGATAACAATTTCTGCTTTCTGTTCAGTCCACTTCCCCTATGGACATCAATACCAGATCATCCTAGAGGTTCTACAGAGGAACCCGGCCATGCGTCTAGGGATGTTGGCCCCATCGGTGCTTACGGGCACAATGGGCTGAAACTGCAGACCTTCCGTAATATCATACAGTCTAAAGCGCATGCGTTGTCATCATCGACTGAACTACAGAGGTTCAATAATATAATTTGAGATCTCGCAAGATCTAGCAATGGCTCATGAGCATAGTATGATTCCAATTTAAGAGTGTTCATCAAAACTCTTAGTGGAGAAACAGTTTACATAGAACTGAATCAATCTAGAAAAATATCAAGAGTTCTCTCATCTCGAGACTCGAACATCAATCTTCCAAAATTTGACTCACAGAGGAGTAAAGTAACAATCTCATTAATACAATCTGAATTGACTCACATAGGAGTACTCAAGAAATACATTCTGAATTGATTCACATACGAGTACTCAAGAAATACAGTCTGAATTGTCTTTACATAGGAGTAACTAAAGAATTCTCAATGTTCAATCACAAGATGACTCAAGACTGAGACTCATCAGAAATAACTCATTAAACACCTTCACCATGCATAGCTCCAATTAAGACATCATCGATTTTGACAATATTGAGGGTTATATGACATTGGTACAGGATGGTAGGGTCTAGGAAACTAAACCCTAACCGAGAATCTAAGATTTCAAGTTCGACGCCAAATATACTATATTGGTAGAACAATGCCCCACGAAGGAATGACTCGGTCCAACATGACTCACTCTCTGGATTGGATCAATTACTAGATGTTACTGACTTCATCTCTCTGGATTTTATATAGTTACTACAATTTATCATTAGGTATATCACATAGGTTTTAATATAAGGTATAGTTTAAACAACCCGGAAATATACTGTTATCTGCACAACAGCTCCTGACTCACCACAGTCTGCACAGAACATATTATAGTCTGAAATTTTTATGACAGACAGCTACATGTCTCTAGTTTCTAAATCAATTAACGCCATAATTTTTCGAGTTTTCTAAATTTAATTATAATTTTTCTATCACAGTCTGTCGACACAAGACAAAGTCTGGCCGAGATCATTAATTATAAACTTACTTAATCAATACAGTCTATTACTCAATTAAACACTTATTAATGCATTCTAGACTTATTACATTATTCTCCTGGGCATTTTCTAACTCCCAATTGTTCTGCAATTAATTAGATTCTTAACTACATTGTTAATCCCAAAACTAATTGTACATATTCACACGGGTTAGACATGTAGACTGCAGTTAGGACTATTAATTCAGGACATACCCATACTAAATCATGAGATAATTAGGGTACAATAAATCTCAAACTCCAGTAACTCTTTTTCACAAAAATTGTTACTTTAATAATTAGTATCATAAGGTATGTATCATTATGCTAAAACAGTTTTGTACAAATACTTCCGTTTATCGGCTGATATAACCCAAAATAGACAATTAACGTGAGACAGGAAAACTGACGACCCAAAGCTAATCTTGGAGGCTGAAACATCTGAATACCAGTATGCATTAACCACAAGTTTCAAACTTTAAGGATTAATCACAGCATATGATTGAAATCTGGAATCCGGTATGACACCACATGATCATCGATGACATATAACAACGAAACTAAGGAAAGAAGATGATGTAAATTTTAATATAATACTCGCAAGCGCACGAATCTATAGCAGAATAGTGGCTACGAGGTCGATCCCTCAGAGACTTAGTAAGATATTCAACCTAATTCTAGAGTATGTAGCAAGTAGTAATGAAATGTAAAGTTCTAATTTTTATTTTCTTTTTAAGCAATCAATTGTTCAACTAAACTAAAAACACAGAAATTAACTAAACGAAAGATAAAATAATAAAGAAAAATCCTGTTTCTGTTTTCAGTCTGTCTTGCTTCTCCGTCCTGCTTTCCTCTTTCCTCCACCTTCAGCAACAGTCTCTCGACTGCACGCCTCAACCGTTCTGATCTTTCTCTCGAATAGAACAGAATAGTCCCCAATTCCAGCCTAATCCTCGCCAGTTATGTCTCTCGACACTTCAGTCCTTCTCAGCCACCCTCTGTAATCAGTCTATCTCGCCTCTCTCGAACCAGACAGATCTAACTACAGTGAATTTCGGCCCTCTCTCTCTCGAGCAGAACGGCCTCCCTTTCGTTCCACAATCAGCACAAAACAGTTCCCTTTATTCAAACAGCAACCCTTCTCTCTCCCTGCTCCTTCTCTCGACTTTCTCTACCTCTCGATCAGAGCCGCCTCCCACCAATCACTACAGCACAGAACCCCCTTCACAGCCTTCTTGATGCACGGCCGGAACAGTACCCAGCCGGCCTCCCTCCTTTCCAGCCAACCTCTCTTCCTCTACAGCACGACACAGAACAACCAAAACCACCCCGTGTCTCTCCCTTCTTCCAAAGGCAAACCGCCCAACACAGCCAGAGCTTCTCCTTCCACAGTACAGCCGCCCACTTCTCCTTTTCACACAGCAGAATCGCCCCCCTTCGATTCACCCCAGCCGACGACTCTCTTCCACAGACAAAGCCGGCGACTACCACCGCCAGACAGAGCCGCCCCAACGAGCCCTCCTCTGCTCTCAACAGAAAATCCGCCACCACCTTCGAACAAAAACAGAACTTTTTTTTTTCTTTTTCTTCCTTAAAACCCGTCGTATCGATCTCGCGCGTCCAATCTCCGATCTCGGCACAGAACCCATTTGACGTGCATTCTCTTTGGCGATTTAGGACTTTTACATCCTGCATAAATATAGTTAAATATAATTTAGACGCATCATAAATTATAAATCCATTAAACCCAATTAACGCATCTAAATTAATCAATTAAGCACATTTGTTTATTAATCTCCTAATTACTCACCTAACACAGATAAACATTAATTATCCTTATTCTAACTAAAAATACAACTAACAAATAGGTAGAAAGGCATATAAAAATGTGTATATTTTGCATATATCAGAAGACATCCATATAAGGACATACAATTGTACAACGTCCAACAGAATGTACTCATCTCGACCAAAGCAGCAAGCATACGGTGAGATCTAAGTGGAGCCATGCATGAGAAGTATTTAATTTATTAGGATCGGGTGCAATAGTCATCATGTTCAAAATAATAAATGGTAAACCATTGAATTGAACGACACCAATATCAAACGGATCATCATTTATATAGGTATTCACATCAGTGCTCAAGTATCATATTCATCACGAAATATCACAATTTATAGTATGGAATTGTGGGAAAAAGAGCACCTACCTCGCAAGACAAAAAAATCCGAATTTTCTTTTACGCGAGTTGTCTCCTTCGAATCACTTCTCTTGCTTTCGCGATCCAAGCACTACGGCTCGCACTACCACCCCTTAGGTCACTGTAGAAGGCTGAAAGGAGAATGGACGAGACCCCCTTTGCTGGTTTGCACGTCTCTCAAAGTCTCAAAGGGATGGCGGTCTCTCACTTTGCAAGTTTAAATAGCAAGTGTCCTATTCTCCTAGGACACATCTCCACCGTCGATTTTCTCCTAATCCAAAGGCTACGAATGATCACCAAAAACAAGCCTTCCACTTGCCCAAGACGTTCCCCCAAATTAATTCCTCATTTAGTTAGGATTTTCTTTAATTAAGGAGTTTCAAAACTCTAATTCAGTTACACATACTTAAGACAATTTTTTCCCAAATTGGATTCAACCTTCCACCATTGATGGCTACCGAATCTAAGGCCACGATCTACCCCAAATCAAGGCACGATCTCCCTCTTGAATGCCATCACTGCTTCTAGCAGTTTCCCAGTTCCAATGGACGCCCAATTGCCTTGATCATCTCGTCCAAAATTGGCTAGTAAATCTTGGGTAACCTCTTTATTAAACTCTAATTGACTCTTCATACTAATTGAAGTAACCTATCCCATTTAGTTAGGGGATTAAGTCAAATCAAGTAGTTACTTAAAATAGGATTTGTAACTTCCTAATTGAAAACCAATTCCACCATCTTCTCCCATCTCCATACATGTCACTAATGAGTTTAGTAACTGCCAATTACCGCACTAATCCAAAATTTCCTTTTTAAAAGTCCCAATTCTAATCAAATTCAAACCGGGTTTTTAATTCTATTTCAAATCTTTTCAAACCACCAATCATAACTCATCAAATTAAGAGAATTACCTGCTTACCTTGCATAAGATTTTCTCATTTTAATAAATAAAAAATTCCATGTATTACAGTCGGTGCCGTCCAACCCGAAAAAAAAAATCATGCCAAAAAACTCTAAAAACAGCGGGAAAGACGAAAAAAAATCTATGATAAAGGGATTTTGATGTAATATCAGCGGGGAAGCCCTCCCAACTACAAAAATTAAGATCTACATGTAAAGAAACACATATAAAGGCTACCCATTAGTGCTCGACCGCTCATGGACATCAAATAAAAGGATAAAATAGGCAAAAACGTAAAATACTCATCGGCGAGCGACAAGTTCAATTTATATATCTTTCTGTGATCCTAATGAGGTGGAAGAGGAGGAAAAATAAGGAAGAACGATTTTATTGCAATTTTCAAAATATCATAACTCACTCGTTTTTTATCCGTTTTTGCCCTTTTTTTGCGTTCTTCCTTATTTTTCCTCCTCTTCCACCTCATGAAGATATATTAGGCTGAGAAAAGATGAAAAAATAAGAAGAAAGTAGAATCCGAAGCTCCAGATGTTAGAAAACTTCTACTTTTTTCTTCTTCTTATTTTTTCATCTTTTCTCAGCCTAATATATCTTCATGAGGTGGAAGAGGAGGAAAAATAAGGAAGAACAAAAAAAAAGCAAAAATGGATTAAAAATGAGTGAGTTATGGCATTTTAAAAATTGCAGTAAAATCGTGTAGAATATACACGACTTGAACATTTATCGTGTGTGCAATATACACGATAAATGTTCAAATTGTGTCTTCAAATACACAATAAAATGACAATTTTTAAAATGTCATAACTCGCTCATTTTTCATCCGTTTTTGCCCATTTTTTTACGTTCTTCCTCATTTTTCTTCCTCTTCCATTTCATTACAATCATAGAAAGATATATAAATTGAAATTGTCGCCCATCGACGAGTATTTTACAGTTTTGCCCATTTTTATCCTCTTATTTGATGTCCACGAGTGGTCGAACACCAATGGGTGGCCTTTATATGTGTTTATTTACATGTATATCTCAATTTTTGTAGTTGGGCGGGCTTCCCCGCTACTCTTACATCAAAATCCATTCATCATAGATTTTTTTTCGTCTTTTTCGCTGATTTTGATATCTTTCGGCGTGAATTTTTTTTTCTGGGTTAGACGGCGCCGACGGTGATTTGAACTGCGATGATGGACGGGCCTTCGCCGCAATGTCTTCTTCTCCAACTGGATGCTCCCGAAAATCGCTAATTTTGGAAAGAAGGGTATTTTTGGTACTTTTTGGGTCATATGGAAGAAACAAAGAGATTCCAGGTAATACGAGAAAACGAGAGTTGGCGCCAAGTACTATGTAAAGAGCTCCCATAAGTAGTAGACCAGAATGTACCTAGGACATTTTCGCTGATTACTCTTTACTAACAGCTACATGATTCAAGGATGGGTTTGAGATTTTAGATGGGCTGTTCTTTTGATAAATTTATTGATGCATTAATTTTGTCACTTGGTTTTTGCATATAACGACCGGATTTCACCGAATAAAATGAAAGAAACTCGATCTTTGACCCTCAATCTGCTTGTTAAATCAATGTAATAATTCCCACTTGTGCTATTAGAATACTACACCATTGACTTCTAGATTTTTTTTTAGTAGTTACTTATGCAGCTTTGGAAAGGCTGTGGAATTCTACGGGTTATTTGGTTTTCCTATAATTTTTTGATCAGCACCATGTTAGTCCCCACGTGTATTTCTCTTGTTTAGTGAGGGCCCGTTTGGTAGCTGGGGATGGAGATTTCCCAAATGAATTTGGATTCACTTCTTTCGATGGTATTTATCGTAATTCTGAAAATAGCAAGAGTATTTATAAAAAAAAATGTTGTTTCACCTCATGATGATATTTTTTGTTATTAAATGCCTTTTGTCTTTTTGTGAAAATTATACCAAATGCCATAATGACCTAAATTCTTTCTTAGAATTAACTTTTTCCCAACCAAACACCTTATTTCACCACTTTCACTTCATTTTGGAAATCCCACTTTCCTAATCCTAAAAGTGGTTACCAAACGGAGCCTGAATAAGGGCAAAGAATTTTCTGATTCTAAACTTCTTGTTATGGGTTTTGATGATAGTAAAAAAAGCTCTGCACAGCAACTAGCACTATCACAAGACTGTTGTACGAGTTTAAAAACTTGCTGACCCGTATAAAAACAGCCTTGAAAATCATCACAAGACCGTATCTACACTTTCCAGCTTTCTAAGAATCTTGAGAACAAGGTGACCAAATCTTGATCAGATGGTTGTTTTTAAAGACGGTATCACCAGTGGTCGCAATTAAACAATCAGATGGGTGTGGCTGAACACATTTTATACCTGTAAGCATATAAAAAAAATTAGGTTCCAACTTTAAAACATATAGGATGGTTTAGTAGGTTTAAATGGTAAATATCAACTTACATGACAGATTTGGATGTTCATGATGCAACACTTTTACTAAATTTCCAGTTTTCTTCTCCCAAATATACCATGCTTTTCTATTACTGCCGCTCGCAACGTATTGTCCTATATCAAAGCAAAATCCACTGTTCACAGTTTGACCAAAAAAGAGGGAATGCATTCTCCTATATTGTCAAACTAGAGAGAGAAAGTTTACCATTTGCCCCCCAAAAGCTAGCCTCTACAATGAAAAACCTACTGTTCACATGACCAGTATAAGTGTGTGACATGTCAATGTTATTTATATCAAATAGGTAAATGTTCTCATGGGCATAACTATAAGAAGCAACTCTTGGCCACTCAGACTAAAAGTGACATGGCCCACGTCATTGAGATAACCTCCCTGCCAAAGAATAAAAGAAAACGGGTACATAAGAAATCATATCTAAATTATGTAGAAGACACGAAAGATTTCAAATTTAAACATACACGAAAAATTTCATTAGGCTATACCCACTTACCTGTGATAAATGATCCGGGCAAAACATATTGACACATTCTGGAGGCCTTTGGGTAATACTATGCAATGTAAGCATCCGTCGCCCAAATGCATCGCTGAAAGAATTAAGAAGGAAAATATTAGGTATAAAGAGCCCTTTTTACATCATTCACTAACTACTGGGATTAGAACAAATAAAAAGCCCTTAATAGCATACTTATGGTCCACCAACAAGGAGCTGATAAGGTCGCGTAAGACTGATATCGCATGAGACTAAACCAAGAATGCCACAAGGTGGATCAGAAATTGACCTTTTATGACCTAATCGGAGATCAACCTATAATAGTGGAAGATTTAATTGCTATCTGACCAATCAACATAGAAAGTGAAGAAAGAAAAGAAAAAAGGAAATTAAGCCATATTATATCCGGGCTTAGTGCAATTTTATCCCAAAAAAACACTTAGAACTTACCAAAACATTATGGCAAGGTTGTTCACTACGCCTGCAAAGACAGCTCTCACGTATGTCATGCTGCTTTACTGTGCCATCTTCACTTGCACTCCAGAGGAGATGAGGATTTCCATGTTCCACCTACAACAAAGATCCATATCACTAGAAATCAAGGGCATAGTTTTTAGTTAAAAATTTCAATGAATAAATAGACTATGCATTTCAACTATGCTAGCAATCATTAGCTCAACCTTATTTTTATAAATATACTTACTGCTAATTTTTTAACTGATGCGGCATGGCAATGGAATGACATATGACCCGGTTCACCCCCTTCCGAAAAATCAAAGACTCTGACCTAAAAATGAGTAACTAAACACATTAACAAGAATTCTAATAAGACTAGTCAAAATGCACCTGTAAATGCACATGCGAGATTCATACTCGGTGAGAAGTAGAAGTCATTCAGAAGAGAATTATTAGCTGAATCATAAAAAGATTTAATATTACACGTTGAAACCTATAGTCTTCACATGAAACAATAGCTATTACTGATGGCAAAAGGAATTCTAATAAACCTTGCCAAATTAAGTACGTACAATTTGAGGAGAAAATTGCATCTAAGTTGTAGAAGGAAAGTAGATTCCTATTGGTTGCAATATGTTATTTTTCCCTTCCATGGCTTATAATGATCTCCATACTTTTTTTTTTTAGACAGGGAGAGGCCGGACCACCAAAGGGCACGGTGTTTGGTCCTCCTCTCCCTGTTGAGGGAGAAGTCCCAGCATCGAGCTTTGCTCTACCTGTGGCACCTTGGGTGTTAGCTTTAGGGTGGTGGGCTTCCGATGTACTATAAAACAGAAGTACAAGAAATCAATTTCAAAACCACTGTAAATTTTGGCAAACAATTTAATCAGCGCAATCTTCATTTAAAACCACTGTAAAATTTGGCGAACAATTTAATAAGCAGAGTCTTCATTCAAAACCACAATAAATTTTGGCAAACAATTTAATAAGCAGTCTTCTTGAGAGGCATCTCTATAAATATGTCTTTTTCTCAAAATGATAGCCTGCCAGCTAGTAGCAACAGAAAGTAAATAATCTATAGAAACAACATTCATGTGATTTTGCACCGATGATGGTTACTGTATCTAATTACATCTGCAGCCAAACATGATGAATAAAATTAAGATAGAGGGAAACTTATTAAAAAACGAATAAGGTATTCAAGGATTACACACAACATTATGTTTCCCCATCACTCTCTCTTTCTAAGACATTCAGATTTTTTTGCCCCTTGTTTTTTTCCTCTGGCCGTCGTGTCATTAAATTTGGTTGGTTCCCAAAAAGGATGATAGAAGGGTTAATTGCTCCATAAAATGTCACGGCCCTCTTCCTCATTCCCATGAAGCTGGCCTAAATTTTCATACGCTTAATGTATGTGTTGGAAGATCAATTATAAAATAGGAGTATGTCTTTTTAGTTTCTTATGTTTTCTGGCTGGGAATACCCATACCAATATGAAATACTGGACATAATTGGCAGTCCTATTTTGAAGGGCACTTTAGTGGAACTCATTCTGGAAAATCAAACATTGGGACGGATGGATTCTCACAGTCCCATCTAAAATTTACATTCACGACAATCCATTGCTCAAATAATGTATCTTGTATAGCCAAGTGATGGCAAAGACTAAAAAAGGTGACCTAAATCAGCACAACTATTTTCTTGAATCTAGATGAATGATCATGGTTTTAGCAAGTTATGGGGTGTCAGATTTGTTGGAATATATAAGCATACCTGTTACTTGTCCACAATGCTAGGAAATTGAATCGTTTGGTTTAATCTGTATCAATATTTGTGTTGCTCATTATGTAAGTTTGATATCCTTAGTTTTGGTTAACTAACTTCATTTAACATATTTAATTAGGTATGTAGTTTGCTACTTTGCCAATTGATGACAGCTTGACTTTCTTGCATGCTTCAGTAGTACTAATTAAAAAAACTATCCTTCACTCGGCAGTAATTCTTAAAACGGCAGTAATTCTTAAAAACGTTATTCAATTGCAAGTCAAGTGTCCTTTTGTAACTTCTCAGCACAAAATGCCACTACCTCCCTCGCCATTGGCCATCAATTCTATTCCATAGACTCATTTCTGTCACTTGTATACACTCTCTCATGCCACTTAGCAGCCTTATATGACCAACTCCCTTCCATTCTCATCCCAGCCCCACTCAATTTCACCGATAATCATCCTCCTCACGTAAATGCATGTGACTGTATCTTAAGAAGTCGAGCAATCCAAAGCTCGTTTCCCATGTTATTCCACAGAAGAGGTGGTTATGGGAGATTTTGAGATCTTAGTTTCCTTTCGAAAGGGTCATAGGATAGAAATTGAAAGGGAACCTGGGATCACTATTCAATGGAGGGGATACGGGGAAATTTTGTTCCTCGTGCTCGAGCTGGAATATCCTCAGGCTCAACGTCAGGTATAGCATCTGAAGACGAAGGTGCCTGTCGGCGGTGTTAGGGGGTTGAATCAGGTGCTCCACAAGAGGGGGAGAATCAGCTTCGAGCTCCATGGTTTATGGGCGGCGACGTCGGGGCGGTTGTTTGCGGTTGGGACGGACGTTGGGCACTCAAATGGTAACTTTCTTGATCTCTTTGTTGTTGTTGAAGGTCACATGAGTTTCTTGTGGGCGCCATGGCCTAATAAAAATAATATTTTTTTTTGAAATGTACACAGTAATTCCGAACGGATGGAGTATAATTTTATTATCTCAATTAACGCATCTAAATTAATAAATTAAGCAAAATTAATTGTTAAATCAACCTAACACTAATAAACGCAAAATCAAATTCACTTTTCTCGTTTAGGTCGACCAATAATTTTTTTTTTTTTTTTTTTTTTGGTTACAATTTTTTAGCTCGTCACATTTCAAGGAGCCCATCAAGGAGATATGGCACTCCCTCAATCCATGCTACATTGGACTTTTTACATATCCAATAATAAGTGGCTAATTGTGAGATCTACAAGCAAACGGATCCTCGTGAATGTGCATGTGCAGGGGTAAGCAGATGCCCGAAATGTTGTGGGCCCCCCTACATGACAATAAAGCTAACTGATTTTCAAATGTGGTCTCTATTATATGGACGGAGGGAGTATATGTTTTGGGTCTCATCTTTATCCAGTAGGTTTCATGTATTCTGTTAGATTCTAGGTTAACCAATGCAAAGGTAGTTTGCTTAAATTATGGTAGTTACAGTTGTGCGTATGATGCTCAACCAGTCACTGGTGGGGGCTGCATGAAGCCCATCAGTTACTAATTTGGAGTCACTGATACGGCAACAGGGGTGAAGTTATATGGTATTCCTTGTCTGCTGGAGATTTTCAACCATTTGTACTCCTTACCATGTGGAGCAGATAGACATGGGTCCCAGATCAAAGCATATTGCATATGATGAACACGTTCCTCATTTTGCTTGACGCCTTGATTAATTCGGCTATTGAGCTAGGAGGGCCCTCGATAAAGCGGCACTAGGAGTTGTTGCCTTCGATACAGCATGAAGAATTTCGTGATTTGATGCGATTTTGCCTCTCAATGTACCTTCTTATATTATCCATGGTTTGCAATGTAATTCTCAATATGTACATCACTTATGAACATAATTGAAATTGGGACTGGTTTCCACAGCTGTAAGATGTTCATAATTAAACTAACACTTGTTTTGCCCCATTATCCGGAAGCAATGAGAGGGGCAAATAATTCAATAGACTGCTGAGATACTCCTTCCATTTATGCTCATAGTCCCACTTGGACAAAAAGTGATTTAAAATACAGCCACTCCATTAAGCTGTTCACACCATCTGCAGACCGTTTTACTCCATCCATCGTAATGGAACTGCTAATAAGGAGCAGACTTTTTTAACTGGGATTTATACCAAAAAAATATGGGACATAGAGAGCATAAAGGATTTACAGAAATGCAGTCTACAAGAGAGCACCGGCAATAAATGATGATTACTCTGTCTTACGTTACTAATGAGAATTATCAAATACATTATGCCAAAGTGGTCAGAATAAAAAAAATGTTTCTAAAGGGCATAATTACATATCACTCCTCGATATTTCGTTCAGATAAAAATTCTGATGGTTAATAATGGACGTGCATCATTGTTGCAGAAGAAAGAAGCGTCACAAATCTAATTAAATTAAGTCAAACAAACATTTAAATTCAAGCATTACTCCAAGGCCATAAATAAAAGTCAGCAAAACAAATTTTTCCCTTGCTGAAATATATAATAAGTTAAAAACAAGTGAGCTAACGTAGCTTCTTAGCTTTCCTCTCAGCTCTTTGGACGCGCTCGCACACCATAACGACTTCACTTGTAATAGAATAGAGCTCCGAAAAATTTCTCCCTGCCACCAGAGAGCAGCAGTTACTTGTGACCTCACTCAGTGAAAAAAATAAATTCTTGAAAGCATTTTAGTATATTCTTCCTTAAATTGACTGTTACTACCTTCGGTAATAAAAGTCTCACAGGTAACACAATTTTAACAGGCAAACCTAGCGCAGAGGGCAACAACAACGCAATTCAAATAAACTCAAAAGTATAGAGCAGTTCCTAATTATAAGATAGTACACAGTTGGTCATACAAAATACAGGTTATAGCTTGCGAGAGGAAGTTATTCATAGTCTCTTCGCTATACAGATATTCCCTCCGTCCTATTTTAGATGGTCCATGGGAAAAAACGTGTCCCCCAAAGTGGATGGTCCATTTGGCTCAATTTAAGTGGATTCTAAACCTCTTCTCCTAGCTGTATCTGTATCTCACACCACACCATTTTGTTGTAAAAAAAAACTTTACACCATTTAATAAAAATCAACTTTTTTCCGGATGGAGCTATTTTAAGGGGCCGCTTGGTTCGTGAAAAATCAACTCCAACCAGCTGGAAAAATCCAGCTGGTCAGTGGATTATCCCAAAAATCCATAACCAGCTGGATGATGCTCATTTTTCACGCCCCAAACCGCCCCTAAACAGGATGGAGGGAGTATTATTTACCACTGTTGACATTCTATGGGAGTCAAATAAATAAGCAACCGAGAGATATGTGGATAACAGAAGGACAGAGAATTCAGCTCTAATTTGAGACTTGGGCTTCCTGATCTCGGTGTGAAGTTTCACTGTATACCGAGGCTTCAGGTGACAAGCTTCCCTTATATCAAAACGGGCCCAAGCTTCATAAATAGAAGTGTTTTAGTTGCCACACCTGTTCTCCAAATGTATATTATGACACTATAATAATGTCTGACACCAATCCTCTTTTTTGTTATGCTTTATTGGTGTGATAAACTAAGTACGACTTTGAGGCCCTCCACACCCCCCCCCCCCCCCCTCCAACACTCTAAAGTGGTTTCCAGTTAAAAACAATTGAGAAGGGTTTTAACAAAAAGAGATAATGCAAAAGCTACATGCCTAAACACCTCTCCATGCTCCTGTACGACTCCACTTCATATTGGTTAACCAATGATATAGCATATCCATCTCTTAATGAAAGAACTGTCCTCCCAACACGATGTATGTAATCCTGCAGAAGAAAAAGCAAATCTATCAACAAAACAAGATCCATAGGATCCAGCAATGTGCATTTACAGTGTAACATTGTCAACCTTGAAATCGATTGGTATGTCATAATTTATGACCGCTCCCACAGGTAGAGTGAAATTTCTACCACCCAAATCAGTGGAAAAACATATACCCCATTTTCCAGACTCGAACTCGTTTAGTGCTTCAGCTTGTGCCGCCTGCTAACAAACGTCAAAGACATACCAAACTTTACAAATAATAATTCGAAAGAAGACATGGGTAAAGGTTAATATAATTCAGAGTAATAACTTTCAAAAAAGTAATTTTATTTTTACATTGTGAAAAGTAATTAGAATAGATGAAACTGTGCAGAAGTTTAAGGATAAGTTCGGACCGGTTCCATTTCGCAATCAAGATATATAGCCTTCATCCCAAGACTGCTTGACAACATGCATAAATGGCGTGCTTCTTCAACAGTACGAGTGAAGACCATGGACTTTACTTGGTCATTGAACTCATTTAGAATGTAAAAGAGGTAGCCATTCTGCATTGCATGCATAGTAATTCAACAAAAAGTTGTGATGGGAGCCTTGTAGACCATTAAGTGAAATGAAAATGGAAAATAAAATACCTTGTCCTTTGCATCAACATATTTATAAAGCTCAGCCAAGGATGCCTCAACCTAGAGGAACAAAATCCAAAACATTATAAATAGCTTGAATAGATTCACATTGCTATTTAAAATATGCAGGGGAAAACACTATTCTAATACCTTCACAGGATTCCTCAGGCAAGCTCGTTGAAGCTTGTCCACCTCCAAGACGAAAAAAAACGAAAAAATCTTTAGAGAGAGATTGTATGTGAACTATAAAGCACTTCAAGTTCGTCATCTTTTATTTGAAGTCACAACATCAACATTGGTAATAAACAATCTAACCTCCCTGGTCACTGTTGCAGAGAATAAATATGTTTTTCGCTCACGGGGAAGAATATTTAAGATCTTCTCAATTTCATTTCCGAGGTTTGCATTCACCAGCATATCGGAATCATCGAAGACCTGCATAGTGGACAACGAACGTCATGCAGTAACCAGATAACAATTGTACTGCAAAGGCAACACATTAACCAACAAGAACTATAGGAAAACCGTGAGAAAAAAGACATACTAAAGTTCATGAATAATATAACACTACATACCAGATACTACAAATTAAATTGGCCTCATATAAGCCAAATGAGAGCGATCTCATTTAAATTTTTCTTTATATATATATATATAGATTACAAAGAGTAAATATTTTAAATTATCAATTAAAATTATCCGAAAAAGGGCTAAGATGATTGAGCATGACCTTTAAGATGACCTTGTACACAAAGTTTACACAGTCTATTGGGCCTGAAATCATCCGGAGTGGATTAATTGACTACTTTGGAGTAAGACATATACAAGTGTGGGCTCTGCACAGCAACTAGCACTATCACAAGACTGTTGTACGAGTTTTAAACTTGCTGACCCATATAAAAACAGCCTTGAAAATCATCACAAGACTGTTTGTCAATTGAACTTCATCCAAAGATACTAATTTATTAATATCTGGATATGTTCATTTGTGACCAGAGGTTGGACAAGTTGAGTATCTACACTTTCCAGCTTTCTGAGAATCTTGAGAACAATGTGACCAAATCTTGATCAGATGGTTGTTTTTAAAGACGGTATAACCAGTGGTCGCAATTAAACAATCAGATGGGTGTGGCTGAACACAATTTATACCTGCAAGCATATAAAAAATATTAGGTTCCAACTTTAAAACATATAGGATGGTCTAGTAGGTTTAAATGGCAAATATCAACTTACGTGAGAGATCTGGATATTCAAGATGCAACACTTTCACTAAATTTCCGGTTTTCTTCTCCCAAATATACCATGCTTTACTATATCACTGCCGCTCGCAACGTATTGTCCTATATCAAAGCAAAACCCACTGTTTACAGTTTGACCAAAAAAGAGGGAATGTATTCTCCTATATTGTCAAACTAGAGAGAGAAAGTTTACCATTTGCCCACAAAAAGCTAGCCTCTGCAATGGAAAACCAACTGTTCTCATGACCAATATATGTCTGTGACATGTCAATGACAGCTGGGGCTGCCATTTTCGATAAAAGAAGAGGAAGATAAAGTTACATCCAGCACAATCATTACTAATGAACACCAATCTTTTACATCAGAAAAGCAAATTGCATAATAAGAACTTCCATTAAGCTTGCTTCTACTCCTTCACATCACAATTTCACAATTGCATGAACTACATTATATAAACCTACATGCAACACAGATGACAACATTAAAGTGAAACTCCTTTGGACTGATTCCAGTTGGACATTGGATTCCAGGACAGCCAATCCCAATAAGATGGGAAGAATGCTCTACAATGATGACTGGATGCCTAAAGGATTAAGTACACATACAAACAATGTGCATTGAACTGGAGCAAAATCTGTCACCCCACCATTTTAATTGCAAATTTAAACCTGACAACTTTTTCCTGGTCCCAGTGCCTACATAGAAGAAAGGTCATTTTACAACACATAACCTAGTTGGACAAAGGGCTTGGGACCCTGAAGAGCATGCCTGTAAAATAATGACAAAAAGAAAACTCATTGCCACTATTACTGGCTTGGTGACTTCTGCCTAGGATTCATGCATTTTTAACTGGGGCAGGCTTTGCTTTAGAGGGTCATTTCAAGTCATGTAAAAAAAACATAGAAGGAACTGGAGATCAGACTGAGTGCAGTAAATATAAAGAAGAATTCTACCTGATTGGCAACTTTGGATTTTATGATATTGCTATGATGATATAGAGTCGATTGTTTGATAACATAGAATTATGATACTGTACTACCCAAATAGTAATATTTTTTGTATTCTCTACGTTATTTGGATGTCTCACACTCTCTCTGCCTGATACCAAAACGCCCTACAAATAAAATAAGCTTGCCAGATCAGAGTTTCTTCAAGTCTTTCTTCTGCCATATAATCATCTCTTCTGAGTTTCAGAGATGAAAGAGGAATGTTTAACATCAAAACAAAAACCTTGTCATGTAACTTTATGAAAAACGCATGTATCCAACAGTAAATTAGCAGGCATGAGTTACTAGTGTTCGAGTTGCATTAAATGGAGAAAGAAAACCGAAGCCAGTTTTACTTTTAGTTAGTACAATGGTGATGCAGATAGATGTTTGTACTTATTATAATTTATAAGCACTCTAGCATATTTCTAAGCGTCCAAAATATATAGCAGAATTTGAATTCCAAGGATTTAGAACTACAGAAGACAAAGTGATGCAGAATAAGAAGCTAATAAGTATTATTTAAGTATATTTATTTATATTAGGGTTAGTTTGGTCTTTTTATCATGTTGGGTTTTCTAGTCTTTTCATGTAAGTCACGCTCTACTATACAAAGCCTGTGAACTATTGTAATCGGTAGTTTTGGAGATGAATTGAGGGTTCGAAAGACCGAATTTGGGGGTTATTTGGCAAGGCAGATCAACTAAAACCGTTGAGAATTCAGCGTGATAAATTATGATCCTGCATTCAGTCCCTTTAAATATTATCCATTGCAGAAGGTTATTGCAATAGATGATAAAATTATCCGCCCTCTCCAGCAAATGAAGGCTCAAATATGCTGGAATCTACTGCATTAACCAGAAACTATTTGAGATTCAATCAATTTTTTTTCCAATTTCTACAACAGTTGGGTGCAGAACTTCCCACTTCTTCAATCCAAATGGCCAAATAGAAACAAAGATGTTACCAAAGCCTTTAGAGGCTGAAAGCACAACAAATACACAGTAGCTCAAGCAAACAAAAGATAGTTTGAGGCGTTCAACCACTTGGAAAAAAAAAACATTTTTCTTCATACCAAATACACAGTAGCTTACCAGATCGAAACTTCATTCTTGATATCCTCAAGGCCCCCTATTTCTGACGCAACCAAGAGACCACCAATCGGGCAGTATGGCGTCGGACCATGAGCTCTGAGCACCAATCGGGCAGTATGGCGTCGGACCACCAATCGGGCAGTATCGGTCGAGGACTTATAAAGAAACCATGAGCTCTGAGCACGGTTTCTGCAGACTGCGAAGGACCAATTTACGGATGCTTTATTTCACCAGTTGAAAAAAATAATAAAAGTAAATCATCTTGGAAGTAAAAACTTTAACATACCAATAAATCAGTTAAATCACGATATCTTTTTTCCAGCTCCATATGTTCCTGAAATCAATATCTTAAATTATATGAAAAGAACATCCAAATGTCTCCCATGACCTTAATCAATCAAGTAGATTACATATGTGCTTTTGATAAACAAACAGCAAGTGCAGAAAGGATGTGGTCTCAATAAAGAAAAAATAGAGATGAGTAGAAAGATGTGGATTAGATCTAAGAAGTGCTCGTCCACAATAAGCGAAAATCAGCCATATATTGTATCAATATTACTGAACTTATTACTCTCATACTTAAACAAAAGTGGATAGGAATGCTTAAGACCAGATATTAAGCTGGTATATGCATTAGTCTAAAACCAACATTGTAATATTCACAAATAAAAGCATTCGGATCGCTGCATGGATATTGGAATAACAATTCATTTAAAAAAAGCAGCTGACCTGGCGAGAGTAATGCTCAGCATCTCTTTTCATGCCAGCCATTTCAACTCTCATTTTTTGCAAATCAGCCTATCAACACCAACATAGCAAGTAATGATAAGCTATACAAACAATCACAAAGAACCATATATTGTTACAAGAAAAAAACTACAAAAACGTGCTAAAAATTTAAATTCTACAAAAGTGGGAGACCACTTAAAATGCATCTGCAAGGCTCCAATTTTAGTTAATCATCTGAAACTTGCCTCCATATAAGAAAGCTTGCTCTCCGCATCGCGTTGCCCTTGGCGAGCCCGCTCTAGTTCTTCCTGCCATGCCTGGATCTATACATGTTAAAGCTCAAACAGTCAGTAGCAGAAAGGTCTGCAAAGAAAAGAATCTGATACGTTTGCATTGCCACTAGCTAGATGTAGTAGGATATTTAATCTTGTAAGCACACATAGAAAAAGTGTTCACTTCTTATATTATACTCCCACCGTTCGGAATTACTATTATAATAAGACTAGAATTCCAGATGGACGGAGTAAATAGAATGTATTATATTCTATTAGCAAAACTAATCTAGCAGCTACTACAGCACTGTGCAAAGTTTCCCTTTATTTGAGCAGCCAGTGGTCACAGAAGCCAAAATGCCACCCAATGGACGTCTGCAAAAGCAAGCTGCCCATGCAGGGTCACAGTAATTGCCACAACTTCCTTTTATGTGCCGCATTTGACATCAAGGACCCACATTAGTAGGTCATACAAAATGTGGTCAGTATCAAAGGTGTACAGCATCCAATTCCATCACATAATTTGAGTTCTTTGGAGATAGTAAAGTCCCCAGGATACAATTCCCATTCAAAAGACTTTCTATTTTTAGGGGTTTCCCATATTTATTAAAATAAAATTTTCATTTTCTCAATGCTAAACTATTACACAAAACGTAAGTATTTTAAGCAACGTGCTTCATAATGGATGCAAAACTGGTATCAAGTATCTACCTTAAGCATCTGATTTGCCTCTTCTGGAGACCTTTTCTCCCCGTGAAGAGCACGAGTTTCCATGTCCTGAAGCTCTTGAGTTAGAGACGCACACTCTACCTGAAAAAACATGTGCAGACTGGTTATAAAACTAAAAAAATTGTATATCCTGTTATCCAGTATTAAAGGTACCTTACCTCCAGCAAAGCTAACTTTTGCTCCAAATCAGCTGCTTTGGAGGTTCTCTCATCCAATGTTCTCTACACATTAGCATTAATAAACACCCAAATAAGATTAAGTAGATCAAGATTCTCCTCAGCATCTACTATCAACACATGTGTACCATAATGCTTTCCAGTGAATTATTAACATTAAGTTATTAACTCATCATTCACATTAAAATAAAGGGTATCCAGTTGTAATGAAACACAAATCGGACAATCCACTGGAGGTTACACAGCAGCAAAATGATTGCTATAAAGGCTGTTTCACTAATTACCTTACTTTATACTTTCAGTAATATACTTTGTCAGAGACACTAAACAGCCCGATTACAATAACGAAGACATAACAAAACAAAATTTTATCACAATATATATAAAAACAAAGTTCAATTATACTTGTAGTCGGGTCCTAAGGACTTGGAAACCCCTCATTATCAGAAAAATAAAAAAGAGAGAGCTGCTAATTATCAGAGAAATAAAAAAATATTTCTCGCCGAGATCAGACCGAGATCACAAAAAAATATGCTTTTTTGAAATTTTATTCAGTTTTATAAACAAATTTAAAAAATTGAAAAAATAATAAAAAAAAAGTCGGAACAACTCGCCGAGATCTCGAAATGATCTCGGCGAGATTTGAGGGAGAATACCAAATAAATTTTGATTTTTGTTTGAAAAAAAAAAATTAATAAAATAGTCAGCATATCTCTCCGAGATCTCGGAAATGATCTCGGTGAGAGTAAGAAAATATCTTTGTTAAAATATTATTTATTTTAAAAATATATATATATAAAAATAATTAAAAAAAGTCAGTATATCTGGCGGGACTTTTTGAATGTGGTGGTCCTATGGCCCACCTGGAGGACGTCCCTCTGCCAAGATTTCCTCCGTTGAATTGTCGATCATCCAATTTGATAGGGCACACACTAATTTTGTGCGCTCCATCAATTCTGATGGAGGATATCATGACAGTGTTACTCCCTCTGTCTGGAATTATTATCACCGTAAAGATTTTCATAATGAACTAATTTAAGAGATCGGAAGAATAAGAGGCTTCAAAATTTTAGTAGATGACTCAAGTCAATAAAGATTGCCAACGGAGTGTTGGAGTGTGGTGTGATAGCCAGGGCATGCTTCCTTGAAGCTAGGTTTGCCATCCCCCGGATCCTGAGGACTGGACACCCCTTGTTATAAAAAAAAGCCAACAAAGAGCATTACTTTTTTTAACATAGCTATTAATATAGAACAAAGTGAGTATTCTTTTTCTTTTAGCAAATTCAGGAGCAGGTGATTGATAAATTGTTGTTCAATGTAGTTTGAAATACACCTTAATCGGTTTTATAACAATATATACAATAAATGTCAATATTCAACATTGTCATGGAACTATACTACCCAAATGGTAATTTTGGAACTATCCACTACCTGATTACCTTAGCTACCATAATCCATCTCCACCTGATCACGAAATTTTCCTTTTTTTAAAAAAACAAACTCTACATTTGATGGCTTAGCATGATGATTGGAGGCTCTAATGTACTAACTGCCATGATGTTGGGAAAAGAACTTGTCATATTCAAATTAAATTTTGAGGTATGCTTCCCACCTTGTATTATAGCCCTAATCATGTAGTAGTCCCATCTATCAGCATTGGTGCATTTGGATGAAAATGACCTACCATTTTGACGAGGGCGTCTAGCGTGACCGAGTTTGAGGACTCCATGCCTACCTCGGCTGGGGTCCTGCAATCTGGTCCTCAATCTGGTCCTCAAAAAAGTCAGTATATCTTTTTTGGAATTTTTTTATCTTAAAAAACATGTTTAAATAATGAAAAAAATATGTTGCATTTTCCAGACTTGAACTTGCTTTTAGTGAATCAACTTGTACCGGCTGATAATAAATGTCCAACAATTTCTGCAACAGTTGGAACTTCCCACTTCTTCAATCCAAATGGGCCAAATAGAAAGAAAGATGTTACCAAAGCCTTAAGAGGCTGAAAGCACAACAAATACACAGTAGCTCAAGCAAACAAAAGATTGTTTGAGGCGTTCAACCACTTGGAAAAAAAAAAACATTTTTCTTCATACCAAATACACAGTAGCTTACCAGATCGAAACTTCATTCTTGATATCCTCAAGGCCCCCTATTTCTGACGCAACCAAGAGACCACCAATAGGGCAGTATGGCGTCGGCTTAGATTAGGGCAATAGGGAGTTGGCGGCGATTAGGTAATTGGGAGACGGGTGGCGGAGGGAGGGCGGACGGCGGCGTCGCCGGACGGTAGAGGGAGACGACCTCTACTCTCCTTATTTCCGTACGCAGAAAGCAGATTCTGGACTGGAAACTACCCCCCGTACTAATGATCTCAACCGTCCATGTGATCGGACAGCTGAGAATGATCCTCTAAGGCCTAAACTAGATATAACCCCCCCCACTAACCCTAAAAAGTCGCCCATCTCTTCGGCTTCTCCGCCGCTGCTCTTCCAATCTCACAACCTGCCGGAAAAGAAGAAGGGCCGGCGATCGGGATCGACCTCGGGACGACCTAGGAGTGTGGCAGTACGACCGCGTCGAGATCACCGCAAATGACCAGGGAAATCGCACCACGCCTTCCTACGTCGCGTTCACCGACACCGAGCGTCTCATCGGAGATGCTGCCAAGAATCAGGTCGCCATGAACCCCCTCAACACTGTTTTCTGTAAGATTTTCTTCACTTATTTTTACTGTTTGCTTCTACTAGCTCTGCTTCCTGGATCTGTTCGGTTATCTGTAATTTTATTGCTGGATCTGTGTTGTTATCTGTAGCTTTACTTACTGGATCTGTTGTATATTAAGCTTTGCTTGCTGGATGTGTTTAGTTATGTGCAGCTTTACTTTCTGGATCTGTTTATGCGTCATTATCTAGATGTTGTGTGTATGTTTGTGTTTGCTGGTTCGTTAGCGACCTGGTATATTGACTGATGACCTAATTAGTGCAAATTGTACTTAATTGTAAATGGTATGTCTGCATCTTATATGTTGTTGATGTGTTTCAGCCCTGAGGTCGAAAATTGTAGGTGTTTAGATTAAATGTGGTAAGGGAAATTTGTTGAGTGTGTTAAAGGTTAGGAAAGGTTAAAGGTTTGATAAGGTCCTACTTAGGTTATTATTACTCCCTCCGGTCACTTTTAATAAATACAGTTGTCTTTAATAGATACAGTTTTTCATTTGAAGAAAATTGTATATATTAAAGAAAACTGGATTTATTCAAAGTGACCGGAGGGGAGCATATGATTTTTTTTATCTCAATTTCTCAATGAAATAAATACGAGTAGACTCTTGTGGTCTGAATTATATGTTCTTTCACAATGTAGATAGAAATATCTCCCTACTATGAGTCATTGTTTCTGCATTTAGGTTTGTCGATTTTTGAAATGTGGAGCACAGGCGTTTGTAGATTGTTTATTTTCTTGTTGTTACTTGGTTTGTTTCAAATAGGTTTTACTGTTGTACTTATTTTTCGGAGCTGTGGTAACGCCTTCTTTTTGGTGTGCTATTACGTGATTGGAAATTGTTTCAACAGTCCAATTTGTTTTTCCATCACAGAACATCGGTAGTGTATGTAATGTTGAAACTTTTGCCACTTGCGGCTAAAGACAGCACGTTCGTTTTTATGACCGACTGCTGGGTAATAACCTCATGATATAAAATTCATCCTGTTTAATTATTGTATAATTTAATTGTATATTGTTGGAATGAATGTTCCTTCCATAATTTTTTGTCCGTTATATGTTGCATCTACATAACTGCGTGCATTATAAGCAAACAGTCAGAATACTGATGAGAACAGGACTGAGATATGCTATGCATATACCCTATTGGAGCAGTATACGGCAACCACGGGGTTTTGTGATTTAGGGTATGTGCTTTATATACCTTCCATAGATTAGCTGACTTTGCTATATGCTACTGCTGTATGTGGAAAGTTTTTTTCATGATTGAAGTTCAAAAAGATAGCCTTAGGGCAAAAATCTTACTAAAAGCTATTTCATACCAACTTAATACTGTCATATATGGTATATGGGCTGGAAACTCGAGCTATGGGGACAAAGTCTCAGAGATCTCATCATGAACAGAAGTTAGACATGCTATGGACTTTACCATTTTCACGCGTATCTACGTGACTTTGTAAAATGATCTTCTCTTACATCTCATCTGTATGCATTTTTTAGGTTGGTAGTTATGCACCTAATTATTTCCCATTTCGGCAATGTGTCTTGCCCTGTGTTGCTTCCTTCTGTGTATTGACAGTTTTTTTACTAAAGGATGCTGCGGCAAAATGTATGTAGAGCTGTGGTGTATGGTGTTTGAATATTATGATTTGTTTTGTATTTGCTGTCTAGGGTATTTGATTTATATACCTTTCATAGATTAGCTGATTTTGCTATATGCTATTGTTGTATGTGGAAAGTTTTTTTCATGATTGAAGTTGAAAAGATAGCCTTAGGGCAAAAATCTTACTAAAAGGTATTTCATGCCAACTTAATACTGTCAGATATGGTATATGGGCCGGAAACTCGAGCTACGGGGACAAAGTCTCTGAGATCTCATCAATAACAGGACCGACTGTTAGAGATGGCTCTTGTACACAACGCCATCGTACTTACCGGCAGTAGCACAACAAGGCAGGGGTGTTGCACCATGGAGATATGTACGCGGCCCGAGATGTGGCACTGCGTGTATCATACATGGAGATACGTACGCGGCCCGAGATGCGGCAGTGCGCGTATCATGCCCTCTGTTCAAACAAAGCTAAAATTTTTTAGCATGAACTTAGAATTAGGAGCCTTCCCTCCTAGGTGTTGGGGCGAGCTTTCTCTGTTCATACATCATCCTGCAGTGATTGTTCCTCATGAACTGAAATTAGACATGCTATGGACGTTACCTTTTTCACGTGTATCTACATGACTTTGTAAAATGATGTTCTCTTGCATCTCATTTACATGCATTTTTTAGGTTGGTAGTTTTGCACCTAAATATTTCCCATTTCGGCATTGTGTCATGCCCTGTGTTGCTTCCTTCTGTGTATTAACAGTTTTTTTATTAAAGGATGCTGCGGCAAAATGTATGTAGAGCTGTGGTGTATGGTGTTTGAATATTATGATTTGTTTTGTATTTGCTGTCTAGGGTAATTGATTTATATACCTTTCATAGATTAGCTGATTTTGCTATATGCTACTGTTGTATGTGGAAAGTTTTTTTCATGATTGAAGTTGAAAAGATAGCCTTAGGGCAAAAATCTTACTAAAAGGTATTTCATGCCAACTTAATACTGTCAGATATGGTATATGGGCTGGAAACTCGAGCTACGGGGACAAAGTCTCTGAGATCTCATCAATAACAGGACCGACTGTTAGAGATGGCTCTTGTACACAACGCCATCGTACTTACCGGCAATAGCACAACAAGGCAGGGGTGTTGCACCATGGAGATATGTACGCGGCCCGAGATGTGGCACTGCGTGTATCATACATGGAGATACGTACGCGGCCCGAGATGCGGCAGTGCGCGTATCATGCCCTCTGTTCAAACAAAGCTAAATTTTTTTGGCAAGAACTTAGAATTAGGAGCCTTCCCTCCTAGGTGTTGGGGCGAGCTTTCTCTGTTCATGCATCATACTGCAGTGATTGTTCCTCATGAACAGAAGTTAGACATGCTATGGACTTTACCTTTTTCACGCGTATGTACGTGACTTTGTAAAATGATCTTCTCTTACATCTCATTTACATGCATTTTTTAGGTTGGTAGTTTTGCACCTGATTATTTCCCATTTCGGCATTGTGTCTTGGCCTGTGTTGCTTCCTTCTGTGTATTAACAGTTTTTTGATTAAAGGATGCTGCGGCAAAATGATTGTAGAGCTGTGGTGCATGGTGTTTGAATATTATGATTTGTTTTGTATTTGCTGTCTAGGGTATTTGATTTATATACCTTTCATAGATTAGCTGATTTTGCTATATGCTACTGTTGTATGTGGAAAGTTTTTTTCATGATTGAAGTTGAAAAGATAGCCTTAGGGCAAAAATCTTACTAAAAGGTATTTCATGCCAACTTAATACTGTCAGATATGGTATATGGGCTGGAAACTCGAGCTACGGGGACAAAGTCTCTGAGATCTCATCAATAACAGGACCGACTGTTAGAGATGGCTCTTGTACACAACGCCATCGTACTTACCGGCAGTAGCACAACAAGGCAGGGGTGTTGCACCATGGAGATATGTACGCGGCCCGAGATGTGGCACTGCGTGTATCATACATGGAGATACGTACGCGGCCCGAGATGCGGCAGTGCGCGTATCATGCCCTCTGTTCAAACAAAGCTAAAATTTTTTAGCAAGAACTTAGAATTAGGAGCCTTCCCTCCTAGGTGTTGGGGCGAGCTTTCTCTGTTCATATCATACTGCAGTGATTGTTCCGCATGAACAGAAGTTAGACATGCTATGGACTTTACCTTTTTCACGCGTATGTACGTGACTTTGTAAAATGATCTTCTCTTACATCTCATTTACATGCATTTTTTAGGTTGGTAGTTTTGCACCTAATTATTTCCCATTTCGGCATTGTGTCTTGGCCTGTGTTGCTTCCTTCTGTGTATTAACAGTTTTTTGGTTAAAGGATGCTGCGGCAAAATGTATGTAGAGCTGTGGTGTATGGTGTTTGAATATTATGATTTGTTTTGTATTTGCTGTCTAGGGTATTTGATTTGTATACCTTTCATAGATTAGCTGATTTTGCTATATGCTATTTTTGTATGTGGAAAGTTTTTTTCACGATTGAAGTTCAAAAGATAGCCTTAGGGCAAAAATCTTACTAAAAGGTATTTCATGCCAACTTAATACTGTCAGATATGGTATATGGGCTGGAAACTCGAGCTACGGGGACAAAGTCTCTGAGATCTCATCAATAACAGGACCGACTGTTAGAGATGGCTCTTGTACACAACGCCATCGTACTTACCGGCAGTAGCACAACAAGGCAGGGGTGTTGCACCATGGAGATATGTACGCGGCCCGAGATGTGGCACTGCGTGTATCATACATGGAGATACGTACGCGGCCCGAGATGCGGCAGTGCGCTATCATGCCCTCTGTTCAAACAAAGCTAAATTTTTTTAGCAAGAACTTAGAATTAGGAGCCTTTCCTCCTAGGTGTTGGGGCGAGCTTTCTCTGTTCATCCATCATACTGCAGTGATTGTTCCTCATGAACAGAAATTAGACATGCTATGGACTTTGCCTTTTTCACACGTATCTACGTGACTTTGTAAAATGATGTTCTCTTACATCTCATTTACATGCATTTTTTAGGTTGGTAGTTTTGCACCTAATTATGTCCCATTTCGGCATTGTGTCATGCCCTGTGTTGCTTCCTTCTGTGTATTAACAGTTTTTTGATTAATGGATGCTGCGGCAAAATGTATGTAGAGCTGTGGTGTATGGTGTTTCAATCTTATGATTTGTTTTGTATAAGCTGTCTAGGGTATTTGATTTATATACCTTTCATAGATTAGCTGATTTTTCTATATGCTACTGTTGTATGTGGAAAGTTTTTTTCAGGATTGAAGTTGAAAAGATAGCCTTAGGGCAAAAATCTTACTAAAAGGTATTTCATGCCAACTTAATACTGTCAGATATGGTATATGGGCTGGAAACTCGAGCTACGGGGACAAAGTCTCTGAGATCTCATCAATAACAGGACCGACTGTTAGAGATGGCTCTTGTACACAACGCCATCGTACTTACCGGCAGTAGCACAACAAGGCAGGGGTGTTGCACCATGGAGATATGTACGCGGCCCGCGATGTGGCACTGCGTGTATCATACATGGAGATACGTACGCGGCTCGAGATGCGGCAGTGCGCGTATCATGCCCTCTGTTCAAACAAAGCTAAATTTTTTTGGCAAGAACTTAGAATTAGGAGCCTTCCCTCCTAGGTGTTGGGGCGAGCTTTCTCTGTTCATGCATCATACTGCAGTGATTGTTCCTCATGAACAGAAGTTAGACATGCTATGGACTTTACCTTTTTCACGCGTATGTACGTGACTTTGTAAAATGATCTTCTCTTACATCTCATTTACATGCATTTTTTAGGTTGGTAGTTTTGCACCTGATTATTTCCCATTTCGGCATTGTGTCTTGGCCTGTGTTGCTTCCTTCTGTGTATTAACAGTTTTTTGATTAAAGGATGCTGCGGCAAAATGATTGTAGAGCTGTGGTGCATGGTGTTTGAATATTATGATTTGTTTTGTATTTGCTGTCTAGGGTATTTGATTTATATACCTTTCATAGATTAGCTGATTTTGCTATATGCTACTGTTGTATGTGGAAAGTTTTTTTCATGATTGAAGTTCAAAAGATAGCCTTAGGGCAAAAATCTTACTAAAAGGTATTTCATGCCAACTTAATACTGTCAGATATGGTATATGGGCTGGAAACTCGAGCTACGGGGACAAAGTCTCTGAGATCTCATCAATAACAGGACCGACTGTTAGAGATGGCTCTTGCACGCAACGCCATCGTACTTACCGGCAGTAGCACAACAAGGCAGGGGTGTTGCACCATGGAGATATGTACGCGGCCCGAGATGTGGCACTGCGTGTATCATACATGGAGATACGTACGCGGCCCGAGATGCGGCAGTGCGCGTATCATGCCCTCTGTTCAAACAAAGCTAAATTTTTTTAGCAAGAACTTAGAATTAGGAGCCTTCCCTCCTAGGTGTTGGGGCGAGCTTTCTCTGTTCATACATCATCCTGCAGTGATTGTTCCTCATGAACTGAAATTAGACATGCTATGGACTTTACCTTTTTCACGCGTATCTACATGACTTCGTAAAATGATGTTCTCTTACATCTCATTTACATGCATTTTTTAGGTTGGGAGTTTTGCACCTAATTATTTCCCATTTCGGCATTGTGTCATGCCCTGTGTTGCTTCCTTCTGTGTATTGACAGTTTTTTTATTAAAGGATGCTGCGGCAAAATGTATGTAGAGCTGTGGTGTATGGTGTTTGAATATTATGATTTGTTTTGTATTTGCTGTCTTGGGTATTTGATTTTTATACCTTTCATAGATTAGCTGATTTTGCTATACGCTACTGTTGTATGTGGAAAGGTTTTTTCATGATTGAAGTTCAAAAAGATAGTCTTAGGGCAAAAATATTACTAAAAGGTATTTCATACCAACTTAATACTGTCAGATATGGTATATGGGCTGGAAACTCGAGCTACGGGGACAAAGTCTCTGAGATCTCATCAATAACAGGACCGACTGTTAGAGATGGCTCTTGTACACAACGCCGTCGTACTTACCGGCAGTAGCACAACAAGGCAGGGGTGTTGCACGATGGAGATATGTACGCGGCCCGAGATGTGGCACTGTGTGTATCATACATGGAGATACGTACGCGGCCCGAGATGCGGCAGTGCGCGTATCATGCCCTCTGTTCAAACAAAGCTAAAATTTTTTAGCAAGAACTTAGAATTAGGAGCCTTCCCTCCTAGGTGTTGCGGCGAGCTTTCTCTGTACATACATCATACTGCAGTGATTGTTCCTCATGAACAGAAGTTAGACATGCTATGGACTTTGCCTTTTTCACGCGTATCTACGTGACTTTGTAAAATGATCTTCTCTTACATCTCATTTACATGCATTTTTTAGGTTGGTAGTTTTGCACCTAATTATTTCCCATTTCGGCATTGTGTCATGCCCTGTGTTGCTTCCTTCTATGTATTGACAGATTTTTGATTAAAGGATGCTGGGGCAAAATGCATGTAGAGCTGTGGTGTATGGTGTTTGAATATTATGATTTGTTTTGTATTTGCTGTCTTGGGTATTTGATTTATATACCTTTCATAGATTAGCTGATTTTGCTATATGCTACTGTTGTTGTATGTGCAAAGTTTTTTACATGATTGAAGTTCAAAAAGATAGCCTTAGGGCAAAAATCTTACTAAAAGGTATTTCATACCAACTTAATACTGTCAGATATGGTATATGGGCTGGAAACTCGAGCTACGGGGACAAAGTCTCTGAGATCTCATCAATAACAGGACTGACTGTTAGAGATGGCTCTTGTACACAACGCCATCGTACTTACCGGCAGTAGCACAACAAGGCAGGGGTGTTGCACCATGGAGATATGTACGCGGCCCGAGATGTGGCACTGCGTGTATCATACATGGAGATATGTACGCGGCTCGAGATGCGGCAGTGTGCGTATCATGCCCTCTGTTCAAACAAAGCTAAAAATTTTTAGCAAGAACTTAGAATTAGGAGCCTTCCCTCCTAGGTGTTGGGGCGAGCTTTCTCTGTTCATACATCATACTGCAGTGATTGTTCCTCATGAACAGAAATTAGACATGCTATGGACTTTACCTTTTTCACGCCTATCTACGTGACTTTGTAAAATGATGTTCTCTTACATCTCATTTACATGCATTTTTTACCTATGAACAGGCGTTTGTAGATTGTTTATTTTCTTGTTGTTACTTGGTTTGTTTCAAATAGGTTTTACTGTTCTACTTATTTTTCGGAGCTGTGGTAACGCCTTCTTTTTGGTGTGCTATTACGTGATTGGAAATTGTTTAAACAGTCCAATTTGTTTTTCATGATCGAAGTTCAAAAAGATAGCCTTAGGGCAAAAATCTTACTAAAAGGTATTTCATACCAACTTAATACTGTCAGATATGGTATATGGGCTGGAAACTCGAGCTACGGGGACAAAGTCTCAGAGATTTCATCAATAACTGGACCGACTGTTAGAGATGGCTCTTGTTTACAACGCCATCGTACTTACCAGCAGTAGCACAACAAGGCAGGGGTGTTGCACCATGGAGATATGTACGCGGCCCGAGATGTGGCACTGCGTGTATCATACATGGAGATACGTACGCGGCCCGAGATGCGGCAGTGCGCGTATCATGCCCTCTGTTCAAACAATGCTAAAAATTTGTAGCAACAACTTAGAATTAGGAGCCTTCCCTCCTAGTTGTTGGGGCCAGCTTTCTCTGTTCATACATCATACTTCAGAGATTGTTCCTCCTCAACAGAAGTTACACATGCTATGGACTTTACCTTTTTCACGCCTATCTACGTGACTTTGTAAAATGATGTTCTCTTACATCTCATTTACATGCATTTTTTAAGCTGGTAGTTTTGCACCTAATTATTTCCTCATGCCCTGTGTTGCTTCCTTCTGTGTATTAACAGTTTTTTTATTAAAGGATGCTGCGGCAAAATGTATGTAGAGCTGTGGTCTATGGTGTTTAAATATTATGATTTGTTTTGTACTTGCTGTCTAGGGTATGTGATTTATATACCGTTCATAGATTAGCTGATTTTGCTATATGCTACTGTTGTATGTGGAAAGTTTTTTTCATGATTGAAGTTCAAAAAGATAGCCTTAGGGCAAAGATCTTACTAAAAGGTATTTCATACCAACTTAATACTGTCTGATATGGTATCTGGGCTGGAAACTCGAGCTACGGGGACAAAGTCTCTGAGATCTCATCAATAACAGGACCGACTGTTAGAGATGGCTCTTGTACACAACGCCATCGTACTTACTGGCAGTAGCACAACACGGCAGGGGTGTTGCACCATGGAGATATGTACGCGGCCCGAGATGTGGCACTGCGTGTATCATACATGGAGATACGTACGCGGCCCGAGATGCAGCAGTGCGCGTATCATGCCCTCTGTTCAAACAAAGCTAAAATTTTTTTAGCAAGAACTTAGATTTAGGAGCCTTCCCTCCTAGTTGTTGGGGCGAGCTTTCTCTGTTCATACATCATACTGCAGTGATTGTTCCTCATGAACAGAAGTTAGACATGCTATGGACTTTACCTTTTTCACGCGAATCTACGTGACTTTGTAAAATGATGTTCTCTTACATCTCATTTACATGCATTTTTTAGGCTGGTAGGCTCCTGGCCTCCGACAACTCGATCCAATTTCAGAAGCCTCACTTATACACTGTCAACGACTCAAACCCCTCCCAAGTCCCAACTCATCGAAAAGAAGAATCAGATTGACTTCAACCGACCTCTTAAAATTTAGACCTCCATTTCTTTTGCTCCTACAAAATTTATTCCAATTTAGTATGTGCAGTTTTCTTTCGACTTTGCTGCTTCTCAGAAAATATTCTTTGAAATTCTATTGATTGCTTTTGTAACAGGTTTAGGAGCTTATTATACAGAAAAGTAGGAAGTAGTTGGAAGGAAAGGGTGGAGTGGATTAGGGCACATCTTTGAGGCTGAGTTAACAACTTAGGAATCCAACTGCTTGCTTGGAAACCATTTTATTAATATTAGCTCCTCAAAATGTTTTGCACTAGGAAAACCCATATCTGTGGGATTTCCTAATTACATAAAATCTTCCTAAATGTTTTAGCTACATCCGGACTGAAAATAAACGAATACTTATCAAAATTTACATCATGATCAATTTTTTCACAAAATGAATAAAGCATCGTCCAATAATGTCAATTTACCCAAGAAGGAAAAGATCAGCAGAAAACATTAGGTGTGTGATTATGGGTGCAGTTGCCATATGTATGAGTTTTTTGTCTTTTAGCTGCATCAGGGTTGGTTACAACTTGCTTAGTTTATAAGGTAAGGTAAGGGGAGAAAGGGTCACCCTGTCTGACTCCTCTTTGCATTTGTTGGGCGATCCATTGACAGACTTGGTATTAGATGGTGGTGACACAAAACATAATGAGATCAATCCAATTGAAGGAGAATCTTCATTTTGGACGAGACAGATGGCAAGAATGTCAACCAGTCCGGAGTCTGCAATGATGTGAAAGTAAACATTTTGGAAGAGACCCCTGTTCCAAATTACCCAGAAAAAGTTTGCAATTGCAGTGGGAACGGACTGAATCCAAGGTCATAAGTCAATATATGTTGTGAAGCAGTTACTAAACCAATCACAAACATTATTTCCATAATAATCTAAGTGTCCACCAGAACAATAAAACCATAAAGCCTGACTTTAGGGACATTTAAGAAATAGGTGATCAATAGAATCAATAGCATTATATGATAAAGTATACAGCAGTCTACATGCAGTTCCTCGTCTACATATGGATAGAGATATATGTAGAGTTTTTGTAAGATGGGCAACTTCCAAAACTTTAACCACCTTTTTTGAGGAAGAGTACTAGCAACACTAGGTATTATGCATAAGTCTGTAGGCTGTAGGCCGTCCAGAAGTTGCCATTTGGAGTTGGCCACCAGAATGGTTTATCTGTTGCTCTGATTTCAGCAACTTGAAGTGGCCATGAGCAAAGTAAACTACTTGACTCCACGCTTTGGGTTTTCAGATAAAGCAGCTAATGTCTTTATCGGACGTAATTCTGTTTTTGTACTGGTTGTCTGTAATGGGTTTTTTATCGGATGGGTAACTGTCAACTGAAAATGTGAGCAATTTCATGACTGAGAGAATGTTGTCAGGTATGGCTCTGTTTGGGAGGAAAGCTGACTGGAAGGGAGATAATTTTATCCGAAAAAGGGCTAAGATGATTGAGCATGACCTTTAAGATGATCTTGTACACAAAATTTACAGTGTATTGGGCCTGAAATCATCCGGGGTGGATTAATTGACTACTTTGGAGTAAGACATATACAAGTGTGGGTTATGCTCTGCACAGCAACTAGCACTATCACAAGACTGTTGTACGAGTTTAAAAACTTGCTGACCCATATAAAAACAGCCTTGAAAATCATCACAAGACCGTTTGTTGAACTGCCAATTGAACTTCATCCAAAGATACTAATTTATTAATATCTGGATATGTTCATTTGTGACCATAGGTTGGACAAATTGAGGAGTATCCACACTTTCCAGCTTTCTAAGAATCTTGAGAACAAGGTTACCAAATCTTGATCAGATGGTTGTTTTTAAAGACGGTATAACCAGTGGTCGCAATTAAACAATCAGATGGGTGTGGCTGAACACATTTTATACCTGTAAGCATATAAAAAAAAATTAGGTTCCAACTTTAAAACATATAGGATGGTTTAGTAGGTTTAAATGGAAAATATCAACTTACATGACAGATTTGGATGTTCATGATGCAACACTTTTACTAAATTTTCAGTTTTCTTCTCCCAAATATACCATGCTTTTCTATTGCTGCCGCTCGCAACTTATTGTCCTATATCAAAGCAAAATCCACTGTTCACAGTTTGACCAAAAAAGAGGGAATGCATTCTCCTGTATTGTCAAACTAGAGAGAGAAAGTTTACCATTTGCCCCCCAAAAGCTAGCCTCTACAATGGAAAACCTACTGTTCTCATGACCAGTATACGTCTGTGACATGTCAATGTTATTTATATCAAATAGGTAAATGTTCTCTTCGGCATAACTAAGAAGCAACTCTTGGCCACTACTAAAAGTGACATGACCCACGTCATTGAGATAACCTCCCTGCCAAAGAATAAAAGAAAACGGGTACATAAGAAATCAAATCTAAATTATGTAGAAGACACGAAAGATTTCAAATTTAAACATACACGAAAAATTTCATTAGGCTATACCCACTTACCTGTGATAAATGATCCGGGCAAGACATATTGACACATTCTGGAGGCCTTTGAAAGAATTAAGAAGGAAAATATTAGGTATAAAGAGCCCTTTTTACATCATTCACTAACTACTGGGATTAGAACAAATAAAAAGCCCTTAATAGCATACTTACCGTCCACCAACAAGGAGCTGATAAGGTCGCGTAAGACTGATATCGCATGAGACTAAACCAAGAATGCCACAAGGTGGATCAGAAATTGACCTTTTATGACCTAATCGGAGATCAACCTATAATAGTGGAAGATTTAATTGCTATCTGACCAATCAACATAGAAAGTGAAGAAAGAAAAGAAAAAAGGAAATTAAGCCATATTATATCCGGGCTTAGTGCAATTTTATCCCAAAATAACACTTAGAACTTACCAAAACATTATGGCAAGGTTGTTCACTACGCCTGCAAAGACAGCTCTCACGTATGTCATGCTGCTTTACTGTGCCATCTTCACTTGCACTCCAGAGGAGATGAGGATTTCCATGTTCCACCTACAACAAAGATCCATATCACTAGAAATCAAGGGCATAGTTTTTAGTTAAAAATTTCAATGAATAAATAGACTATGCATTTCAACTATGCTAGCAATCATTAGCTCAACCTTATTTTTATAAATATACTTACTGCTAATTTTTTAACTGATGCGGCATGGCAATGGAATGACATATGACCCGGTTCACCCCCTGCATGTACTCCCAACTTCCAAATAAGTACTGCTCCTTAACCCAGTTTTTCTTGAACTTTCCTTATTGTTCGAAGTAAATCTCCTCAGCCTAGTCAACATTCAATAAAATTTGGTAAACACATATGAGAGTTTTAATTAGCCTTTCTGCACTAAGACAATGAAGAGAGTTTCTCTTTTCTCCTGACTACTTACCACAAGTGTTTATTCTTATTTATCATGTCTTTATAAAGTAGGTAAATATTTATGATTATGTCAGGATGACATCACAAAAAATATCTTTCTTAAAATATTATTTATTTTAAAAATATATGTAAAAAATAGTCAGCATATCTCGCGGAGATCTCAAAATGATCTCGGCAAGATTTGAGCGAGAATACCAAAGAGATTTTGATTTTTTAAAAAATTATTTATTTGTAAAAAAATAAAAAAAATAAAAGATAATAAAATAGTCAGCATATCACGGCGAGATAAAAAAATACCTTTTTAAATATTATTTATTCTAAAAATATATTTAGAAAAATTTGAAAAAAATAAAAAATAAAAAAGTCAGCAGATCTCGCCGAGATCAGACCGAGATCACAAAAAATATGTTTTTTTGAAATTTTATTTAGTTTTATAAACAAATTTAAAAAATTGAAAAAATAATAAAAAAGTCGGAATAACTCGCCGAGATCTCGAAATGATCTCGACGAGATTTGAGGGAGAATACCAAATAAATTTTATTTTTAGGAGCTTATTATACAGAAAAGTAGGAAGTGGTTGGAAGGAAAGGGTGGAGTCGATTAGGGCACATCTTTGAGGCTGAGTTAACAACTTAGGAATCCAACTGCTTGCTTGGAATCCATTTTATTAATATTAGCTCCTCAAAATGTTTTGCACTAGGAAAACCCATATCTGTGGGATTTCCTAATTACATAGAATCTTCCCAAATGTTTTAGCTACATCAGGACTGAAAATAAACGAATACTTATCAAAATTTACATCATGATCAATTTTTTCACAAAATGAATAAAGCATCGTCCAATAATGTCAACTTACCCAAGAAGGAAAAGATCAGCAGAAAACATTAGGTGTGTGATTATGGGTGCAACTGCCATATGTATGAGTTTTTTGTCTTTTAGCTGCATCAGGGTTGGTTACAACTTGCTGAGTTTATAAGGTAAGGTAAGGGGAGAAAGGGTCACCCTGTCTGACTCCTCTTTGCATTTGTTGGGCGATCCATTGCCAGACTTGGTATTAGATGGTGGTGACACAAAACATAATGAGATCAATCCAATTGAAGGAGAATCTTCATTTTGGACGAGACAGATGGCAAGAATGTCAACCAGTCCGGAGTCTTCAATGATATGAAAGTGAACATTTTGGAAGAGACCCCTGTTCCAAATTACCCGGAAAAAGTTTGCAATTGCAGTGGGAACGGACTGAATCCAAGGGGATAAGTCAGTATATGTTGTTAAGCAGTTACTAAACCAATCACAAACATTATTTCCATAATAATCTAAGTGTCCACCAGAACAATAAAACCATAAAGCCTGACTTTAGGGACATTTAAGAAATAGGTGATCAATAGAATCAATAGCATTATATGATAAAGGATACAGCAGTCTACATGTAGTTCCTCGTCTACATATGGATAGAGATATATGTAGAGTTTTTGTAAGATGGGCAACTTCCAAAACTTCAACCACCTTTTTCGAGGAAGAGTACTAGCAACACTAGGTATTATGCATAAGTCTGTAGGCTGTAGGCCGTCCAGAAGTTGCCATTTGGAACTATTAATAAGGAGCAGACATTTTCAAACTGGGATTTACATCAAATATGGGACATTGGGAGATAAAGGATTTACAGAAATGCAGTCTACAAGAGAGCACGGGCAATAAAAGATGATTACTCTTTCGTTACTAATGAGAATTATCAAACTTCTAATTTATATTATGCCTAAGACGACAGAATAAAAAATTCGAATTCAATTTTCAAATTTGGTTCCCATCTATTTCGAAAAATCAAGTGAATAATCCAGACACACTCATCCACTCCCAATTTGAATTTTATTTCATGCAACCATATAACACAATCCCTGTAAATCACCATATATTATTTGGTTTCATATGCATAGGAAGTTGCTAAAGAGAGTTATGCTTACAGCTGCTAGCCAGCATTCCACAACCCGATTATTGGGAAAAAAAAAGATACCTAGGCAGTAGTTATTCACAAATAGACGGAACTTTAGAAAGATCCGGTTCAGTAAGATAATGGTACCTTCCATTTTAAACTAAGTCAAGCGGATGAATGTTATGTTGGGCAAACAATAATTTAGTTGACAAAATCTACATTTTATGCCAACAGCTTCATTAGAGAAACACAATAAACTACCTAAACAAAAGCTAAAAAACCACACACACAATCTGTTTCAAAAGTAAAAATACCACTAACATACAATATCGTACAGGCAACATTACATACTTCCACCCGTAGCGAAGATAAAAAACACATTACTACATGGCATATGGCTACCTGGAAACAGGAATCTTACAGGTACATGGAACTCAACGGCGACAGATAAAGACCAAACGACAGACAATTAACCAATTTCACAACTTAGCTACCTACTTAATTGTACAATTTAGCACTCCTATGATCTTTTTTTGAGACCACATTCGTATATCATGTGCTCTATGAACTACTGCCCTTGTAGCTATGTATCAATTTAATCCAGCAATCTATAAACAATTCCAAAGGACAGATCCGAAGAAACACCAGATAGCATTATAACTTTCCAGACTGATTGTTTGGGCTTCATTCCCAGCTATCCAAAAAGTTAAGCTATCTATGACGTAAAAAAATAAAATATATATGATTCGTTGAAATGTGGTAGACAATGAGACCAATGGGACAGCCATGTAAGATTGAAAAATCAGCTTCGGGCTTAGGGTTAGGATTACAAGAGGGCAAAATGAGAAAACTAGGTCACTCAACCAGGTTATATAACATGAGCCTGGAAAAACTAAGTAATATGGCAATCCAGGCTAATGAGCTGAAAAAACCTCTTATACTTCCACCGTGTTGCTTCCTGTCATTCCATTTGTTTCACTAAATTAATATTCTATGTGCGCTCCATGCAGCCACAACCGCTACTCAGCGGACAGAAGATTGGAAGACAGGCGGACATAGCATTTTAGTAATGGCTATTTCTTTCTTTCTTTTTTTTTTTTGCCTCTTAAATTCAGCATTGAATTTTAAAAAATAAAAGATCAGAAGTGGACAGTTCTTGTACAAGAGTATGACTGAAAATCTGCTCAGAGAGCCTGGGATGCAATCCAGAGGTGACAAAATCAGGCCACGGCAGCTTACAATGCACGATTTACCATCTACTACAGTGGGAAAAAAACACCAAGATTTTGAAATCATCCGCCAGTGGAATAGACTAAGACGATGTTAATAACTAAAATTACATTCAATTACAGAAATTTCTGCTCAACGCGAAATAGATTGTTCAATGCCACTGCTTTGCTGCGGGTTTAGTTGAAGACCCTGACAACGGATTCCTTTCTGGTTTTCTTAAACCTGCGATATAGAAAAAGAAACCTGAAATAATTAAACACGAGGAAAGCAAACAAAAACACAAATAATATTGCTCTTAGTTTTGCACAAGTCAGGTAGCTTTTATACTCTTCTTCACGGTATATTTCACACGGCATTAAGGTGCAGGCCTCAAATTTAACAAGACAGATTTCAAAATGTGAAATGATTGCTTAGGAAGGGACCCCATATGAAGGCACGCGAGGGCCAAAAATTCCACTCAACTAAAATGGCATTGTCACTAGACTGAATTTATACTCCCTCCGTCCTGCTTCAAGTGTCCTATTTGTTTTGTCAAAATAAATAAATTTTGAACTCATTCAAAGTCTTTAAACTCACAATACTTAGGTTTACTATAAGTACCATATGCCCATTATCAATATTTATCACTTGAGACATCAAGAGAAGGTCAGTCATACTTTTTGATATCAAGATATCTACAGGAGCAATATCTCTTGCTCTTGATACTCTTCCGGTTGGATTAGATGCACCAACAGAGGACAAGCTGGGAGAGGAGGATGCGTGCCTCATTGATTCTTTTCCGTGTAGTATAGTTGGAGATGCAGTTCTCACATCTTTAAGAAGTAGTAATTGCTCAATCTCATTGTCTTTCCTTGCAATGATTTCTTTAAGAGTAGACACCTGCAGGGTCAAAAATAGCCGTTAACTTCCAATACTGAGAGATAAGGAATGTAGCACAAAAGGGTACAACATTCAATATGTTTTGCGACAGTTTGGTCACTTTTACAAATCATAACTGCCCTTATGCAAAAGAATCCATGCAGTAAAGATGTAATATATTCAAGGAATTAAAATTTTATGCAAAGGTTTTATTTCAATTTTTTAAAACAAGCTTCCAAAAAAGCTTTCTAAAAAGATGCATATTGGAAAGAAATACTTAACAAAAGCAAATCTTAGAATTTTCCAACTTCATTTTGAACTAAGATATGCTTTCAATAGTTATTACAAAATCGAAAATCAGATAGATAGTAAAGCGTAGAAGTATACTCTGTTCAGTTTGTAATGTCAAATGTCAAGAAAAACACTACAAGAATAAATTTCCATAAAGAAAGATATAGGATGACTATGGTATAATTATAATTATTAATAAAAGATCACAGAAGACATAAATGGATACATCTGTTTAAGATAATACATCCTAAATAACATATTCTACTGATGTTCCCCTTGAGATGCATTTCTCTTCAGGACGATGTTTCAGACTTTTAGTCTCATTACTCTAATTATCTTAAAATATCTCTAAACACAGAAAAGCAATAAAGATTTATGTTAACCTGTTCCATCAACTCTCTGACATCTTTCCCCACTTTATTGCTTATAGCAGCACCTAGCTCAACACCAGAGATTCTTTCAGCAAACTTTAAGGTACTTATGGTCTCAAAGTATGATTCTACGTCTGGGTTGAGCTGTACGAACATGAGTGTCTTTGCTTGACCACCTGTAGCACAGAACAGAAAGAATTTAACCTCTAATCACCAAGCAAACCCTATTTTTAACAAGAAATCAAGCAAGTTTAAATCCTCTTCTCTATTAAATAGTAATATATTGATGAAATACCTAAAGAACTTTGAAGGATTCGAGTAAGCTTGCTATTTCTATATGGTACATGGGCATTCTTTTGTGATAGAGCAAAAATAACATCTCCAAGTGCGGATAATGACTTGTTGATGTACTGTGCTTCCTTTAGCCTATCTCCGGTTGCTTCAGACCGATGTACTCTTTCACTTCCAGCTAGGTCAACTAAATTGAGTGAACCACGCAATGCAGCACCAGTCTCCAAATCCGTACCCCAAACATGGACAGTGAGAACACTGAAAATAATTTTCAATGAAAAACCATACAATCGTACATTAAAGGCCACTAATAATTTTCAATTAAATAGAATGTAGCACCTATGAGATCGGCTACTTCTCAAATTAAGGGCCGTGGCACCAACAACTCTGTTCATTTGCCCAATTTGCATTAGTTCTAAAACATCTTCAGTTGAATTTACTGGATACATGTTGGCTTCAGGCACAGCGAGTCCATTAGGTTGGGATGTACTCCAAATCCCAAGTGTGTGCAAGTTAAAGGGAACATGGATTCAAAAGGTGTACATCAACATATACCAGAACGAAACAGAACAGATCAATATGAAACCCAGAAAATGTCAAATATCATTTATAAGTGAGATGCATGCAAACGAAATTAAATAACCTGAGGAGACCACAATGAAACGTATTTAAGATCATTACTTCTAACAACACACAAAATAAAGGATATCTCCTTTGTGCACCACCATCTAAAAGTAAATCACGAACTTGTTCATTATATACTTCGACCATTTGAACTGCAACTTCATAAAAATATGTGCTTCTCCTACTTCTAGATATACTGAAAAGGTCATTAAGGGCTCGATAACTCACTCCCCAAGCTTCCTCTGATGCCCCTTCAGGCCCACTCTACAAACAATACAAGTTTATATGTTTGCCATAATTCAATGAAATAAAATAGCAATATAATATTAAAAGTCTTGAAAGAAAGTATACCATTGTGTATGTCTTCCCCGAACCGGTTTGGCCATATGCAAATATACACACATTATAACCATCCAGAATAGATCTTATTAGTGGCCGTGTGTTTGAGAATACCTCTCCTGCCAACAACAAAAAAACAAACAGAAAATAAAAAACTTAAAAGTAAAATTAACCAATAGTACAAGATTAATTAATAAGATAGATTCCATAATTGTCCAAAATAGATACTGAAAAGGAGGTGTTAAAACCTTGAGAAGCTGTTGGACCGAAGACCTTATCAAACTTAAACATTCGATGCCCTTCTTTTCCCTTCTTAGAAGGATTAGCAACAAGCAGCTCCCCTTCCTCACTAATATACTCAATAGTTGTATTTTTCTCATTTTGACCATGAAGAAAGGGCCTTATCCGACAATATACTCGAATATTCCCTAGCGAAAGCCACATTCAAAATTAGCACATAAATGAACTGAAAATTTAATTCTATCACCATCATCATCATACGCCTTATCCCAGCTATCTGGGGTCGGCGGCATGGATTATACACCGCGTTTGACTTTTCGGAATCAAAATGGTACAAAATCCATACAAAGAAACATAGTGAAAATTTAATTCTATCAGAAAAATAAATAAATCAACACATTATTATCATATACCTCTTAAATCTTGAACCTCATTGTAAAGCTTCCTATTTTCAGCAAGAACTAAATGATGATTTTGAGCTGCTTCTGTTAATTCTTTAAGATTCTTTCCTACAATAGTACAGAATAGTTAAAAAAAATTAGCAAAGATATGTACAAAGTATTTTGCATGACAATTGATTCATATGTCTAAGCTTTCAAATCAACTTCTATACCAAGCTCATCAAATTCATGCAGCCAAGTTCTTCTAGAAACCAAAACCTCCTCTCTTATAGACTCAGAAACAACCCTTAGTTCCTGATTAGTCGCATATGGTCAAATTGTCATTTCATTACTAGTATCCAAAGTCAAAATAGGAATATGACAGCACATACCTTCAGGGTATGGGATAGAAGTTCAACAAGCTTCTTATAGCTATGTTCCTTCTCTTTTGTTAACCTGACTAAATTCTCTTCCTCAAGTATCTTTGATTTTTCTACTTTGATTTTCTCAGTCTAGCATATAAATTGAAGACAAACAAATCATGCACAATACTTACGAGAATAGAAACAGTAATAATGTTTATAAATTTCTGACTGACTATATAAATACTAATTAAGATGAAGCTAAGGACATCAAATTGGAAATATAATGACAGAAAGCTACACTTCAGTCATAAAAAGTATAAATTTTAAAAAAAAATTCAATAACAAATAGTTGTCATTTGAGCACATCTAGACTTTTCTTCTTTTTATCCATCTTTAATTTCTTCAGTTCTTCTCGGATGTTCTCTGGGCACTTATTGCATTTCGCAACATCTTTGCCGCCAATCAAATGATCCTTGAGTCGTGTTACTCCACCGGCCTTCATAATTTTGTCACAAAAGTTACATCTGGAGCCCTTGACACCCACTTGTGTTCCATATTCCCAGCCCTTGTCTGTGGACATGATTTCTGCATATGGAACTCAAATTGCCAGGGAAGCTCTTCTGTCGACAACTTCAAATAGATCTAATAATGGTCACCAAATTGGTTAGAGATTTATACGACCAAACATTCTTGCATACCTGATTTAAGTTCTATAGAAAGAGACTTGACACAAATAATGCAAAATAATAAAAAATGATGCATGGAGATCAAATATCCACTACCATAACAATCATAATAACACTACAAACACGAGCAAAAAGAGATCCGGCACGAAGCTGCTGTCATGAGGTGTGCCATAGACATAGATACTTCAAACTCCACATTACAAGCACTTCTATCGTGCACTCTATTCCAAACTGGTTTCAGTTCTCAGATGGTTTGTCAAATGACAACCAATGAGACATCGTGGCATACATGAGAGCAGACTCAACTTCAGCTGGAAGTAGAATACTAGGCTAAAAATGTAAATGTTTTGACAGAGAAGAGTCGATCCCCAATATATGAATCTTCAATCTACATTCACATTCAAACATGGAGAATAATTGAACGCATTCCAGAGCATTTAACATCTTCAATGCATGTTCCCAAGGTCGAAAAAATCCCTAAAATCAATGCGAAACAAAAAGTTCAAATCTAAAATTACTCTGGAACTAGATTACTTTTAATGCAAACGAAAAGGAATTGGAAGAAAAAAAGAAAACAGAATTAGATCCAGACGTTCTGCGACTTTGAGCCTCAAATTGGCAGGGGAGCTCTATGAGCACATTTAGTCTGCAGCTCCGATCTGGGCGAAGGTTGAGTTGTGAGAATTAGGGAGAGCAGATGAGATGAAGTTGGTCTCCACAGCCACAGAGGAGGAAGCGATCTCGCCGGAAGTTTGATTCGTATGAAAGACAAAAGTCCTGATGCCGTCTAGCTCAGTTGGTAGAGCGAGCGAGCCTTGTGGTCGTGGGTTCGTTAGTTGATAATGGTTTTTCACTTTTGCATGTTTTGCGTCTGGCCCAAGCCCATATCCGGCCCACTCGCAGTTAGAACTTGGGCTTCAGTATAGTATGTCCACCTCTTCGTCACTACTTGCGGAGCACACTGGTATCTTGCCTTGCCTCTCCTTCATAGCGTCCTCCATCTATGAGACTGGTCCCCCTTCTACAAAGCGTGGAGTCAAGTAGTTTACTTTGCTCATGGCCACTTCAAGTTGCTGAAATCAGAGCAATAGATAAACCAATCTATGAATCATGTGTTAGAAGTGGGTACACTAACCCATGTTAAAACCCATGTTCTCCAAATATGTGATTTTTCCAAATGTCAAATGCATCCGTGCATCATTCATTCAAATATCGAATACCTGAGACAGGAAAAAACTAACATGCTTTCAAACTGGTTTTGTGTACATGCCTGCTAACTGGAAAGGCAGATGAGGCAGGCATATTAATAACTAAGCAAACTGACATGAGGCAGGCTATTGAAAACTCAACTAACATGAACTGAACCCACTCTACATAACAAAACGATTGGCGTTAGGATCCTAATTCGATCGCATCATTTCCTGCGTTTTTGGGACTTCCATTGCTTGAAAATGTAGGCAATCCCCTCCTTCAGTGTTTCTTTTCGGCCTCCGCTAATCTCTTTCCCCCAGTTTGAGTTTTGTCAAATTGGCTCCCATTTGGTTATGCTTTCTTATTTTCCCTCATGTAATGAAAGAGGACCTTTGCAACAGAGGTCTTGCATCACAAAGAACTAAGATAATTAGGTGGTCAATAATGATTGGCTGTTAACTACCTAATTGTTTGTGCAATATATGAAAATAGTCTCAGTAAGCAGGTGGCTATCATCTTGCACCTGACTTATTATGTGATTAATAACTTACTGCCCAATTAAACAGGCAGTTGATGACATAAAAAATACATTTCCTTGCACACGAAAAGATTTAGTTTTTTTCTCCTTTGATACTCCCTGTCCATATTTATTTTTTTTATAATTCCCTGGCCATATTTATTATTAACCTTGTTAATTCAATGCCTTGCACTTGAAAAGATTTGCCTTTGATACTAGCGTAATAATAAATCCGGACAGAGGGAGTATAAAAAAATAAAAACACTATGTTTTGGCCCTTCTGTAAGGAAACACGCCAAAATGCTCCCAATTGTAGGAAAATATCTTAGGTTATTACAGTTATTATGTTCTAATGCGCTTTCAAACGTAACATTGAGCACACTTCAATTGTGGCTTGCAATGCAGGAAATAGGATGACTGAAAATTAAGTTACAATGTTTGCATAAATGCATCTGCTACTAAAATATTAGAAGAGGCTATTAGTTTAGTTAGCTAAAAAAAAGAGGCCATTAGTTTACATGGAAGGACCACTAAAACAATTCTAGTGTTGTGTGTACAATTTAACTGGAAGGGCAGATGAGCCAGTCATTTAGATTTGACTATGAAAACATGAAGCTAAGGGATTATATTGCCATCAGAAAACAAAAGTAGGCAGCAGTTGTATTAACAACTCAGCAGACATGACCTATACCAAATCCTCAAAAGCACTAGACTGGTGTCAGATTTCTAAGTCCAGCACAACATTTCTTGCGTTTATTGGCCTTCCAGTGCTTGAGGACATAGGAAATCCTCTCTTTCAATGTTGCTTTTCTGTTTTCCTTGTTATGCCAAAGTTCAGGAATGGGATAACGTCTATTAGGATTGTACTCATTAAGCTGCAATAGAGCAGAGGTAACGGCTGTGTAAAGCTCATCCCCCCACTGCTCTCTTAGGTTTTTCAACTTTTCATCATCCTCGTTAATGAATTCCTGCATCCCAAAATCATTATCACATCGTTAGAATCAAGGCAGATGGAATCTGAACTCCATAACAGATACTTTTCCAATAAACAATACTTGAAACAGTTATTTCTTTCTCATAGAAATGGCCAAAGTTAACAATTTTCTCTTGCTTAAATAGACAGTACCATCAACAATCTAATGATCTCATGTTTAACCATAAACATACAAAATGCCAGAACCCACCACCAGAATGCGTATCATATTTTTCATCGTTAGAATCATTTTGGTTTTTTAATGCCGACAAGTGATATTGGATGGAGGGAATATAATCATATCCAAGTGATGCTCATCAATTTCATCTGTAAGCAGAGGAATGAACACACCTTAGGTTCTCCATCAACAATGACAATCTTGAAAGGGTGCCATCCTGGGTCACGGAGGTTTTCATACCACAAAGAGCACACCTCTACCGCTTTGTATGCAGCTTCATCAGCAGGAAACCTCCTTTTACATGCGATATGGAAAGGCGTATTATCAAGCTCTCCCATTCTTTTAATTCCTAATGCGGTTTTCTCACTTAGTACATCTTTCAAACCCTGTCAAAATAAAGAACAAAAATGAGCCAGAATATTGACTTATAAACGCATTTTTCCAAAGAATAAGAGCATCCCACTAGTATTCCGTTCTGCATTCATATAAAAAAAAAAAGATGAACCTCAATCAATTCCTTCCGAGCTTCTACCAACTCATCATTGCTTTGCCGCTCTTTCCTAATTAGAGTTTGATTAAGACTCTCCAATTCCTCCATTGCTTCTTCTTTCTCTTTAAGTTCTCCATTCATTTCTTCCATCTTTCTCTGAATGGATTCATCCATGCCTCTCATATGTCTCATAACTTCCAACCTACCTTTGAGTTGTTCAATATCCAATTCTAATTGTTGTTTATCATCCAGGTTTTTTTCCACCATAAGCATTTCCTCCAAGACTTGCTTTTTCACTCGCTGTACATATTCAGAGTTGCCAAAGAAAAAATTACGAATCTTCTATTGTAATGTAATTTTTTCAGAAAGAACAAATAAACTAATAACACACCTTCTGTTCCTCTACAAGTCTGAGGACAATCTCATCGGCCTTTTGTTGTTCCAAAGCAGCCATATGAAGAGAATTATTCTTTGCAGCATTCTACGAATGAAACAAGAAATATGTCATTCCAAGTATGATGATGGAGTTATCAACCTAAGTATCTTCCATATTAAAACATCTCTGAAACAACAAAGACCACTGTTGCCTATCTCTGATATGCCAGCAACGTAGTAATCAACAAAGGTTAAGAAAGAGGCAATACAATAGACGCTGCCCATCATGTAGCATCTTGGCTAACCACTATCAACAAATAATGTGGGAGAGGAATCATTTGCAAATATATGGAGTCCTAAAATTTTTGTAAAGTCGATAAGCCATATCAGATATGGGTGTAGGCGCTTACCCAAAAGAAATATGGGTGTCTGCAGAATTATACCCATAAACAAATTACCAATCTTAGATAATCAACTATTAGCATAGCATTAAAAAAATGCGTTCATTTGCACCTACACATATAAGTGACACCATATGATGGATTCTATCGATATGCCATTCCCTTTCCATAGTAACTTCTAGATGGACATAACAACTGCTACATAATTACAGACGAGGGAATTTTGCTCCCTAAGAAATGCAATCCACAAAAGTACACTAAAAATGACATTTTTTTACCATTTTTTTCTCTTCATCAAGTTTTTTTCTTTGATTCTCATTCTGAGCTTCTCTCCTATCCAACTCCCGGCTCATCGCTTCCAGTTCCTGCTTTCTCACTTCCAGTTGCTTCCTCTGCCTTTCATTCTCCTTGCAAATCATAGTCAAGTGGTTCTTCGCCTTATATTGCAACATCCTAATTTCTGAAGTTAGATGAACATGTTAGCAACTATATTCCTCAAAAGGGTTGTGCCAAGACATTACATAAGTTATTTTTTTTAAATAATATCCGATAAAATTTGAATTCAAAAGACACTTGAAACAGATGACAGAAAATGCAAAATGTCTCATGCTTCTAATGGCAAGCACTTGGTACCTGATATCAAGGTAGAGAATATAGCTGATTTAAGAGAGTTTTTTTTATAACGAGGGGTGTCCGAGTCCTTAGGATGACTAGAAGCGGCAGGGCAACGGACCTCTTAGAGCACTGTATCCCGCCACCAATCCCCTCAGGTGCACACACGGCCCACATAATATACGCACAGGTTAAATCAGGAATATAATCCCTGTGGGTGGCCAACAGAGTAGGGGTTCGAACTCAAGACCTCTGCCTCAAGGGGCAGCGCCCTGGCCATCACACCAACACCCCGTTGGTTGATTTAAACAGTTGAAACATATGACAGGAAACTTAATGCATCTAGTAGGAAAGAATTTGAAACCTCATACCCAAGCAGAAATACAGACAAAATGAAAGTTCAAGTATGATATTCCCAAGCAATGGAGTCACCAAGGAATTTTTTGCAATCAGAAATTAATTTGACTACCAGTTTCTAAATTAGACTCCACTATTACCTCTTCAAGGGCCATTTCACAAACACGGTAATCCTAAAAACAGCAGTTTCCATCTAAAAGAAACTGCCTATCAGTAGACGAGACAAACAAAATATGCTAAGATCATATTAGATAAAATAACATTTGGCCTTAATGATAACTTCTCAAGGAACTTGTCGATGTCCCAAGACTTTTCACAACAGTCATCCTCATACCTTCCATTTCTACATGTTTCAACAACAAGATGAAAGATGTATATTGCATACGAATAGAGTAAAACACTTTTTTCTTTGGTAAACAAATATAAAACATAGCATTGATATGGACTTCACAGTTAGAAGAATATACAAACACAACTACCGTAACATCTTTCGTAATTCATTCTGTATATACACCAATAAGCCCCTTAGTATCTATCAGATCTAACAAGGTAAATACCATGATAGAAAAGAAACTTGTGATCAATTTAGATTCACTTGATCATCATGTATAACCCATCATAACGGCAGAGGATATCCTGATAAACCCATAGGAGCTTTCTTAATCAGTGAAAGAGGAAGAAAGTTTCAACGTATACACAACAGGTTTTCACCTTTGAAACAATTCAAAACTAAATTGCTTAGCAATATGGGCAATAGTAAATGGTGCTGCTTCATATGTAGCCACATGCATATGTACCTTTATTATAAATCTGATTCAGCCAATCTTTCTCCTTTATCATCATGCCAAGAGACAAAGAGCTTTTCTCACATTTAGACTCCAATTCCTTTAAGTTCATGTTCTTCACATCAATCTCGTAGACAAGCTCGGCTACCTTTTTGCCTGTCTCCCGAGCTCCCTCCTGCTCCAATTCAGTAACTGTTTTGAGATTCACATATTTGCGAAGATGATCTCCAATTGGACCTGACAACTTATAATCATCAGCACCTGCTACCCAACCATAGATGCTTCTTCCTTGGTGGTTTTGTTCCTCCTGCCACTGTTTTCTACCATGATGGTTTGCCTCAAACCAACTGGAGAAGTTCACTGCATCTGTAAAACCAGACCAGTCTTTGCTAAAAGATACTATGGAGTTCCCAGTATAATTTCCCTCACTATACAAATCAATGACTTCAAAGGGATTAAACTGTGAATACTTCTCCCTTAGTTTAGATGCGATATCTCCAACAATATTTCCTTCGGTTACGTTGGTTGGGACGTTGACTAAGATTCCCATCCAAGGCCATACAAATTGTTCTTCATGCAGAGGTGAACGAGTAGGAGCTTGTACAGTCTTTGCATTTCGCAACATCTTTGCCGCCAATCAAATGATCCTTGAGTCGTGTTACTCCACCGGCCTTCATAATTTTGTCACAAAAGTTACATCTGGAGCCCTTGACACCCACTTGTGTTCCATATTCCCAGCCCTTGTCTGTGGACATGATTTCTGCATATGGAACTCAAATTGCCAGGGGAGCTCTTCTGTCGACAACTTCAAATAGATCTAATAATGGTCACCAAATTGGTTAGAGATTTATACGACCAAACATTCTTGCATACCTGATTTAAGTTCTATAGAAAGAGACTTGACACAAATAATGCAAAATAATAAAAAATGATGCATGGAGATCAAATATCCACTACCATAACAATCATAATAACACTACAAACACGAGCAAAAAGAGATCCGGCACGAAGCTGCTGTCATGAGGTGTGCCATAGACATAGATACTTCAAACTCCACATTACAAGCACTTCTATCGTGCACTCTATTCCAAACTGGTTTCAGTTCTCAGATGGTTTGTCAAATGACAACCAATGAGACATCGTGGCATACATGAGAGCAGACTCAACTTCAGCTGGAAGTAGAATACTAGGCTAAAAATGTAAATGTTTTGACAGAGAAGAGTCGATCCCCAATATATGAATCTTCAATCTACATTCACATTCAAACATGGAGAATAATTGAACGCATTCCAGAGCATTTAACATCTTCAATGCATGTTCCCAAGGTCGAAAAAATCCCTAAAATCAATGCGAAACAAAAAGTTCAAATCTAAAATTACTCTGGAACTAGATTACTTTTAATGCAAACGAAAAGGAATTGGAAGAAAAAAAGAAAACAGAATTAGATCCAGACGTTCTGCGACTTTGAGCCTCAAATTGGCAGGGGAGCTCTATGAGCACATTTAGTCTGCAGCTCCGATCTGGGCGAAGGTTGAGTTGTGAGAATTAGGGAGAGCAGATGAGATGAAGTTGGTCTCCACAGCCACAGAGGAGGAAGCGATCTCGCCGGAAGTTTGATTCGTATGAAAGACAAAAGTCCTGATGCCGTCTAGCTCAGTTGGTAGAGCGAGCGAGCCTTGTGGTCGTGGGTTCGTTAGTTGATAATGGTTTTTCACTTTTGCATGTTTTGCGTCTGGCCCAAGCCCATATCCGGCCCACTCGCAGTTAGAACTTGGGCTTCAGTATAGTATGTCCACCTCTTCGTCACTACTTGCGACTATAAGGATTTAGGGCAGCTCGGACCTTGGGGAATTAAGCTTATTCAAGTGTATAACACACAATCAGAGAAGAAAGAGACACATTGCCTGAATTTGGTTGAGATCGCCACCGCATACCATATAAGAGAAATCTTGTAGATTATAACCTCCAGAGATGGCCGTAATCAGCTAGGTTAACACAACCTATTACCCCGACAAATGCACAGTACAATGCTTAAGAGAATTAACCACACGTACTTGGTTAATAATCAACAAGAAAGTTTCCAAACAATTTGGAACTAATGATGGGCCTGTTTAACTGTTATCTTCGTGAATACTCATATGTGAAACCAGACAACTATCAAAATATACAAGGCTGATGGTGCAGAAAGATTTCTTTTTTGGGCTGTTGGCAGTATGTTATTACAGGTTCTATGTGGTGCAGGAGGTGAGAAGCTTTTGTCTTTAGCAGAGGCCTTGATAAAGAAGCATAACAATCCAAATACCTTGTGTGAACCAGAAGGATTTTTGGTATATAATTCTGTCTTCGAACAACACGGTAAAACTGGGGATACCCTTGAGCCAATATCAACCGAAGGTGATAGATTACGCATGAAGGGTGGACTTCTTGCTCGTGCACATAGACTATTTTGCTGCAGCTGCGGTATTCCAGCAGATTTTAGACTCCAACACCGTTGATTGGGAGTCCCTTTTGGATTACTTAGGATGTCTATTGGAGGATGATTGTTCTATCAATGCAATTGATTTAAGAAAGACATCACACTTGCTAGATGATGTGTTGGATGCTCGACTGGAGATCTGAAGGTGGTTTTCTTCATAAATGTGCGCACCGAACACAACAAAAATGGCTTTTAACGACGGAAAAACTGTCGCTAAAAGTCCTTACTGTCGATATAAAGCTTTAGGGACGGATTGTTTCCGCCGCTAGACCTGGCGTTACAAGTGGCGCCGCTAATGACATTCCGACGGAAAAATGGCAGTCTGTCGTTAATATCTTGCCCAACAGTTTTGCTGACGGATTTGTTTCTGTCGCAAGTTCATTTTAGCGACGGTTTTATACCGTCGGTATAAATGTTTATCGACGGGTTTAAAGACGGCCTTTACTCCGTAGATACCTATTGCGACGGTTTTAGATCATTTGTGACAGATTTTATCTGTCGGTACAGACTTCCGAAAAAAAAAAAAACAGCAGCTGTGCCAAATATGGATAACAAGCATTATTCATAAATGCAAAAGATATCCTCATATATTATTCATATAATTAGTACCACATTGTGCACAGAAACAACATATATATGTATATATATTGTATTGGTAAAAATTAACTTTACAATGTTGCCAAAAGATAATAACTTTACAAGGTAAAAATACTTTATACATGTAATAATGTCGGAAGCTTAGAAAAAATTAGTTGCGATTTTTTTGGCCTCCAATAAAAGCTATTTTAATATATAACCATTGTTTCAACAATGTATCCAATAGCTGAAATAAGGGAACAACAGTTCTGAACAAGTATCTGTGAACTCATAATTGATAAAACAAAATTACTAATCTGCTAGCGCTTGCCTAAACTACCTTTATTTCTTCTACTCCTCTTGTACCAAGTCTTATTTCCACATCACACAGCAAATGACAGATTAGATCTCTAGCATCGTTTGATATTTTTGGCTCTTCTGGGAATTTCAAACATGTTCTCCAGTTAATTATCTGTTTTGACATGGAAATACTCACATAAGTTGGCATCAGAGAGCAACTTTTAGCAAAAGAAATTTGGAAAACACAAGTAAGAAATCTCCTTATTATTAGTATGGATGAAGAAGCATTTGATGACAAGCTGCAACAGAAGTTTAGCAGGTATAGTGCCTATGAAATCCAATACATACAATTTTTGTTAATTTAGTTTATGAATACCAATTGAAAATGAAACATTGTGCTAAAAGATGTTACTGTACTGACACCTACAAAAATTATTGAGAACAAGCTTCTCAAACAATTCAGGAAGCATCATATCTTGTGCTGAAACTTGAGCATTAAGCCATGACAGAACATAAGGCGGGCGACATGCAAGGGGGTATGCTGCAGCCATTAAAGCTCCCAATGGAACTACGGGAACATTAAGAGATTGTGCAGGGTCAGCATGTATGATGCAAGAAAGCAAAAATGATATCTTCACTATCAAACCATAGGTACATGCAAATGTGAGAAAAAAGTTTAATACATCCAATTCTGGACTTACAAAGGGCAACAACAGTTTAAGGGAAGACCTTGCGGGTGTATAATCAATGGAGGATGTAACGTCACAACTGCTGCCACTTTAGAGTCTCCACCCACACAAGCTAGAGAAGGACAGTGAGTGAGATCATAGGCATGTAACAAGAATACAGATGTAAACTGGTTGTGATGAGGATTATAGTACATTGCAAAATTAAAAAGCACGAATAGGTTCTATAGCTTGTAATAAAAACCATGGTATAATGGTTGACTAATTGCACCAATATAAAGTTGATATGGTCATATAGGCACTTTAACATAGATTAGCTACATAAAAAAACACATTGTAGCCCTAAATAAAAAGATCCCACAAGAAATTCACACCCATAAGCATACTACAGCTCCAACTGAAATAGAGAATTGAGAGAGAGCAAGCAATTAATGGAATATAAGATCTAACCATGCCGTGACAACATGGCATACAGCAAAATTCCTTCCATAGAGTGGCCAATTGCAAGCAACCTTCCATCCTTAGACTTAGTTTGATTCCTCACATATTCAATCTAGGTGAAAAATAAAAATGCAGAGTAAGGTTTCGCAATAAAGTGATCTTAGAGTAGCATATTCTACATTTATACAACTATTTCCACTGTCAACACATGATTAGCACAAAAAAGAGAATGTGAGGATAACTACATTATCCTACATTGCATATCACCTGCTATTTTCGGTTTCGCTGTTCAATTTGTGGGATAGAAGCTGCTTTTGGAATGAGGATGGCGATTGTATTTGACAATCAGGTGAAGCTGCTTTTGGAAATCCTCAATCGTTGTATATAGCCTGTCTGGTAAACTGAATAGCTGCGGAGAAACAGAATTTTGTCGCTCTTCAACAATACTGATAATCCTCTGACTCAGATCTCTTATTTGTGCTGCAACTGCAGAACTTTGCCCTGATTGCACTAAAACTGCAAGCTTTTCTCTGATCTCACTGAAGCGTTCAGACACTTGAGCATCTTCTAGTAGCACTATCAGGGTCTATCTAAGCGTCTAATGTCACATACACTTTGGCATATATCTAGCTACAAAAGGGCATAAAACTCTTCTTCCCAGAGAAGATCCTCATCTTAAACACGGACACTAATAACAAATTTTTTTATCTCTCAGTTCACTTGCTCATATAAAGAGTGCAATTTCTTTTCTCGTCAACTAAACATATTTACCTCATGTGCATAATTCTATACATGCCGTGGTATTTCATACTTACACATAAGCACGTCACATACATAATGGTCAGACTATATGCTGTACTTTCATGATCAGACTGGCCAAGGTTTAATCAATAAAACATATAATATAAACAGAGAAAAGAGAACGGATTACCTCCCAAAAGAGTTTAATTGTTCGGCTCTTTTCAGTATAGCCACCTGTGTACCGTGTGTTGCTTCGCAAGTCCTCAACATCAAAGTCATGTATCCCACCTGAAAGCAACTGCATGGGAAAATAGATTGAGATATAGGGCATATAAGAAACAAGGAGAATAACTTATATATATTACGAACTGCTATATATCTTATGAACTGCTAATACCTGTCCAGAAACATATCTGATAGGATGTTCCCTTTTTTAAGGAGAGAGAGAGAGAAAGAGAGTGTATAAAGACATGATGAAATTTAAGTGTTCTAAGGCACTCATATTCTGAAGAGAAAAGATGGATACTTGGTTCATAGCACCTTGACATCCAAATACAATTGGCAAGATAACCTTCCTTTTGCTGCCTTCCCAAACTAGCAAATTGCCATTTGAATTGAATTGATTACCGTCCAAATTGTAGAAAAAACAACAACTTTAAACCGCTCGAAACAGGTCCGAACCACCCCAAAAATTCAATCTTTCCTTTCTGCTACACAAATAAGACTTCTCTTCTCTGAATGCTTCTTTGGTATCATGGTTCCACATATTGAACATTTTTCCAGATTTCGGGAGCAGTGTACAAAATGCAAATCAATGTTCAAAGTCGGAATGTCTCTACCACTGAAAATCAATATAAGTAAAAGAATGGCTACTAAGGGATACAAAAATGAAATAGTCCATCAAACAGAATCAGTTTCCAAAATTGGTGGTCTCCAAAGGCAAATTGCTTGGAGTGACTGCCCAGTAGAATTGGTACTTTCCAGAAGTCTTTGAGCCTGGCAACCAAATAAAAGGTATTTCAATCATAAAAGTTGACGGACAAATTATATCATAACAACTTGCAGATGTATGAATTCTATATAAAGAAACATGAAGTTCACCTCATCAAGCTGGTCCTGAACTTTACTGTGAGAAGCAACACTCTTTGCCTCCTGTTCCGTCTTTGGAGGCTCGAGTACATCTGTTTGTTTCCCTTAAAAAATTTGATTAACATGCGTCTCTTGCATATAATTTTCAGGCACCCCTCCATCATTGCCTGAAGAATTATCTGCATTCAACAAATTTGAATCAGCAGTGGCTGAAACATTATGGTGTGTGTTCAGTGACTCCAATTGTGCGGTCTCTGATTGCAATGAAGAGGACTTTTCATCTTCTGTTTTATTATCTGAGACAACATGATCTCTATCAATCGAAGAAGGAATCACATCAACATTTTCTGCAGGAGAAGCTTCTAATCTACTATGAGCATCAGTTTTTGTGACATCATCAGGTTTAGTCTCTGTTGATGGTGATTCTATGCTCGCTTTTTCTGCAAGGTCAACATGCAAAGTACCAGATGTTTCAGATGCAGGAGTACCATAATTGGAATTAATGGCAATATCAGCAAGCTTCTGTTCTCTAACGTGCTCTTGCTCTATATCATTTTTATCAGAAGATTCAGCAGCAGAGAGCCTTCTTTGTGCCTGCAAGACAATTCTCAAGATTATACTCCTACTGCACAACATTACATCATGCAAGCAAATCAGAACGTTCAAATATTGTATCCGAGCTCTCAGAACATTCAAGTATTGTAGAGAAGCTCGGAGTTTGGAGAAAGTAAACCTTCACATTTGATTTTCTCTTTCCTTTTGGTGGCTCCTTTCCTTTGGAAGCTTACAAATGTCCAAAAGCAAAAAAGTGAGAAATGGAATGCAGAGTAGATGTGAAAGGACAATGAAAGGCATAAAGCATGCCAGTCCGGTAAATAGTTACACATGTTAGGTTAATAGAACATATTGATACCTGATGCCTGTGAATCAGATTGTTCTTCTGACAAATCACTGGCTACCAGCTTTGCTCTTCTGTCGACAACTTCAAATAGAGATCACCAAATTGTTTAGAGATTTATACGACCAAACATCCTTACATACCTGATTTAAGTTCTGAAGAAAGAGACTCGACACAAATAATGTAAAATAAAAAAAATGATACATAGAGATCAAATATCCACTACCATAACAATCATAATAACACTACAAACACGCGAAAAAATAGATCCGGCACCAAGCTGCCGTCATGAGGTGTGCCATAGACAAAGATTCTTCAAACTCCATATTACAAGCACTTCTATCGTGTACTCTATTTCAAATTGGTTTTAGTTCTCAGATGGTTTGTCAAATGCCAACCAATGAGACATAGAGGCATACATGAGAGCAGACTCAACTTAAGCTGGAAGTACAATACTAGCCTAAAAAGTTTTGACAGAGACGAGTCGATCCTCCATATATGAATCTTCAATCTACATTCACATTCAAACAATGGAGACTAAATTAACACATTCCAGACCATTTAACATATTCAATGCATGTTCTCAAGGTCGAAAAAATCCCTAAAATCAATGCAAAACAAAAAGATCAAATCTAAAATCTCGGGATCTCGGCGAGATTTGAGCGAGATCACAAAAAATATCTTTTTTAAAATATTATTTATTTTTAAAATATATGTAAAAAATATTCAGCATATCTCGCGGAGATCTCAAAATGATCTCGGCAAGATTTGAGCGAGAATACCAAAGAGATTTTGATTTTTTAAAAAAATTATTTATTTGTAAAAAAAAAATAACAAAAGATAATAAAATAGTCAGCATATCACGGCGAGATAAAAAAATACCTTTTTAAATATTATTTATTCTAAAAATATATTTAGAAAATTTTGAAAAAAATAAAAAATAAAAAAGTCAGCAGATCTCGCCGAGATCAGACCGAGATCACAAAAAAATATGGTTTTTTGAAATTTTATTTAGTTTTATAAACAAATTTAAAAAATTGAAAAAATAATAAAAAAAGTCGGAACAACTCGCCGAGATCTCGAAATGATCTCGGTGAGATTTGAGGGAGAATACCAAATAAATTTTTATTTTTTAAAAATTACTTATTTGAAAAAAAAATAATAATAAAATAGTCAGCATATCTCTCCGAGATCTCGGAAATGATCTCGGTGAGATTAAGAAAATATCTTTGTTAAAATATTATTTATTTTAAAAGATATATTTAAAAAATATAAAAAAAATAATTAAAAAAGTCAGTATATCTGGCCGAGATCTCGAAATTGATCTCGGCGAGATCTGACCGAGATCACAAAAAATATCGTTTTTGGAATTTTTTTATCTTAAAAAACATGATAATGATAAAAATATGTTGCATTTTCCAGACTTGAACTTGCTTTTAGTGAATCAACTTGTGCCGGCTGATAATAAATGTCCAACAGAAGGCACATATAGGATGAAAACATTTTTGGCATCATCTTTAAGAATAATAATTTGAAAAACATGGACAAAGATATATAATTTGAATAATAATTGGAGAAAAGCTAGCCTCTGCAATGGAAAACCAACTGTTCTCATGACCAATATATGTCTGTGACATGTCAATGACAGCTGGGGCTGCCATTTTCGATAAAAGAAGAGAAAGATAAAGTTACATCCAGCACAATCATTACTAATGAACACCAATCTTTTACATCAGAAAAGCAACTTGCATAATAAGAACTTCCATTAAGAGTCACTGGGGGTACGCACTCACCAAAGGAGACAGTTCTTTGGCATAAATGGTATACACGAAGCCGGTAGTGAAATACCAAGTTGCACAATTGTCCGAAGGAAGAGTCGCAAGCGCGTAAATATCTTACATGAAGCCGGGAATGAAACACCGGGGTGTAGAGTTTGCTGGATGAGAAGAGGGTTCTCTCGCATAAATATTGCACACGAGACTGGGAATGAAACATTGAAGTAGACGGCAACAACGCCATTCTTTAACTAAAAATTGGGTAATTGCCTTCACAGCCGAAAGCGTAGACGACCCCATCAACATGATTTGTAGAAGGGGGACCAGTCTCATAGATGGAGGACGCTATGAAGGAGAGGCAAGGCAAGATAACAGTGTGCAAGAAGCTGAGCATTCCGGGTCGCCTTCATCAATACAAGAAGCTATTGGAAGATGACCCGTGGCTTTGGAACAAATGAAGTGGGTGGTCTTCCTTCTGAGCTATTTGGATCTATAGCTTTGATACCATGTAAAAGAAATCCTTAATTTAGGCCAACTTTGTTTTTTTTTTTCATTCCATTGTATATATAGATTACAAGGTGTAAATATTTTAAATTATTAATCAACGACTTTGTTGTCAATCAAAGACTTTGTTGCCCTTACTCCTCATAACCGTTACTCGTCAATATGAAGCTTGAGCTGCATATTGACGTTTAAGGTGTTAACATGCCTTAATACCAAAATTAGACTACCTCCATTACATATTCCTATAGGACTGCAATCATTAGTTTACCAATGCAACAACTAGTCCAAGTAGGTAGTCGTGGAAGAGCGGTTCTCCCCTCATTATGTATGTAATCCTGCAGGACTAATACGAAATTTATCGACAAAACAAGAACCAGCCTTGAAATCGACGGACGGGTATATCATAATTTATGAGCACATGGTTAGTGGAAAAAAATATGTTGCATTTTCCAGACTTGAACTTGCGTAGTGAATCAGCTTGTGCCGGCTGATAATAAATGTCCAACAGAAGGCACATCTAGGACGAAAACATTTTTGGCATCATCTTTAAGAATAATAATTTGAAAAACATGGACAAAGATATATATATATATATATATATATATATATATATATATATATATATAATTTAGATTAATACATTGCAAAAAACTATCAGTATAGAAGAAATTGCATAAAAGTTCCAGGATAAGTTAGGTTGGAAGGAAAGGGTGGAGTTGATTAGGGCACATCTATGAGGCTGAGTTAACAACTTAGGAATCCAACTGCTTACTTGGAATCCATTTTATTAATATTAGCTCCTCAAAATGTTTTGCACTAGGAAAACCCATATCTGTGGGATTTCCTAATTACATAGAATCTTCCTAAATGTTTTAGCTACATCAGGACTGAAAATAAACGAATACTTATCAAAATTTACATCATGATCAATTTTTTCACAAAATGAATAAAGCATCGTCCAATAATGTCAACTTACCAAAGAAGGAAAAGATCAGCAGAAAACATTAGGTGTGTGATTATGGGTGCAGCAGCCATATGTATGAGTTTTTTGTCTTTTAGCTGCATCAGGGTTGGTTACAACTTGCTGAGTTTATAAGGTAAGGTAAGGGGAGAAAGGGTCACCCCGTCTGACTCCTCTTTGCATTTGTCGGGCGATCCATTGACAGACTTGGTATTAGATGGTGGTGACACAAAACATAATGAGATCAATCCAATTGAAGGAGAATCTTCATTTTGGACGAGACAGATGGCAAAATGTCAACCAGTCTGGAGTCTGCAATGATGTGAGTAAACATTTTGGAAGAGACCCCTGTTCCAAATTACCCAGAAAAAGTTTGCAATTGCAGTGGGAACGGACTGAATCCAAGGTGATAAGTCAGTATATGTTGTTAAGCAGTAGTTACTAAACCAATCACAAACATTATTTCCATAATAATCTAAGTGTCCACCAGAACAATAAAACCATAAAGCCTGACTTTAGGGACATTTAAGAAATAGGTGATCAATAGAATCAATAGCATTATATGATAAAGTATACAGCAGTCTACATGTAGTTCCTCGTCTACATATGGATAGAGATATATGTAGAGTTTTTGTAAGATGGGCAACTTCCAAAACTTCAACCACCTTTTTCGAGGAAGAGTACTAGCAACACTAGGTATTATGCATAAGTCTGTAGGCTGTAGGCCGTCCAGAAGTTGAAATTTGGAGTTGGCCACCAGATTGGTTTATCTGTTGCTCTGATTTCAGCAACTTGAAGTGGCCATGAGCAAAGTAAACCACTTGACTCCACGCTTTGGGTTTACAGATAAAGCAGCTAATGTCCTATCGGACGTAATTCTGTTTTTGTACTGGTTGTCTGTAACGGGTTTTTTATCGGATGGGTAACTGTCAACTGAAAATGTGAGCAATTTCATGACTAAGAGAATGTTGTCAGGTATGGCTCTGTTTAGGAGGAAAGCTGACTGGAAGGGAGAGATAATTTTATCCGAAAAAGGGCTAAGATGATTGAGCATGACCTTTAAGATGACCTTGTACACAAAGTTTACACAGTCTATTGGGCCTGAAATCATCCGGAGTGGATTAATTGACTACTTTGGAGTAAGACATATACAAGTGTGGGTTATGCTCTGCACAGCAACTAGCACTATCACAAGACTGTTGTACGAGTTTAAAAACTTGTTTACCCATATAAAAAGTGCCTTCAAAATCATCACAAGACTGTTTGTTGAACTGCCAATTGAACTTCATCCAAAGATACCAATTTATTAATATCTGGATATGTTCATTTGTGACCATAGGTTGGACAAGTTGAGGAGTATCTACACTTTCCAGCTTTCTGAGAATCTTGAGAACAAGGTGACCAAATCTTGATCAGATGGTTGTTTTTAAAGACGGTATAACCAGTGGTAGCAATTAAACAATCAGGTGGGTGTGGCTGAACACAATTTATACCTGTAAGCATATAAAAAATATTAGGTTCCAACTTTAAAACATATAGGACGGTTTAGTAGGTTTAAATGGTAAATATCAACTTACATGAGAGATCTGGATATTCAAGATGCAACATTTGTACTAAATTTCCGGTTTTCTTCTCCCAAATATACCATGCTTTACTATCACTGCCGCTCGCAACGTATTGTCCTATATCAAAGCAAAACCCACTGTTCACAGTTTGACCAAAAAAGAGGGAATGTATTCTCCTATCTTGTCAAACTAGAGAGAGAAAGTTTACCATTTGCCCCCAAAAAGCTAGTCTCTGCAATGGAAAACCAACTGTTCTCATGACCAATACATGTCTGTGACATGTCAATGACAGCTGGGGCTGCCATTTTCGATAAAAGAAGAGGAAGATAAAGTTACATCCAGCACAATCATTACTGATGAACACCAATCTTTTACATCAGAAAAGCAAATTGCATAATAAGAACTTCCATTAAGCTTGCTTCTACTCCTTCACATCACAATTTCACAATTGCATGAACTACATTATATAAACCTACATGCAACACAGATGACAACATTAAAGTGAAACTCCTTTGGACTGATTCCAGTTGGACATTGGATTCCAGGACAGCCAATCCCAATAAGATGGGAAGAATGCTCTACAATGATGACTGGATGCCTAAAGGATTAAGTACACATACAAACAAGTAGATCTAAAATGTGCATTGAACTGGAGCAAAATCTGTCACCCCACCATTTTAATTGCAAATTTAAACCTGACAACTTTTTCCTGGTCCCAGTGCCTACACAGAAGAAAGGTCATTTTACAACACATAACCTAGTTGGACAAAGGGCTTGGGACCCTGAAGAGCATGCCTGTAAAATAATGACAAAAAGAAAACTCATTGCCACCATTACTGGCTTGGTGACTTCTGCCTAGGATTCATGCATTTTTAACTGGGGCAGGCTTTGCTTTAGAGGGTCATTTCAAGTCATGTAAAAAAAAACATAGAAGGAATTGGAGATCAGACTGAGTGCAGTAAATATAAAGAAGAATTCTACCTGATTGGCAACTTTGGATTTTATGATATTGCTATGATGATATAGAGTCGATTGTTTGATAACATAGAATTATGATACTGTACTACCCAAATAGTAATATTTTTTGTATTCTCTACGTTATTTGGATGTCTCACACTCTCTCTGCCTGATACCAAAACGCCCTACAAATAAAATAAGCTTGCCAGATCAGAGTTTCTTCAAGTCTTTCTTCTGCCATATATTCATCTCTTCTGAGTTTCAGAGATGAAAGAGGAATGTTTAACATCAAAACAAAAACCTTGTCATGTAACTTTATGAAAAACGCATGTATCCAACAGTAAATTAGCAGGCATGAGTTACTAGTGTTCGAGTTGCATTAAAAGGAGAAAGAAAACCGAAGCCAGTTTTACTTTTAGTTAGTACAATGGTGATGCAGATAGATGTTTGTACTTATTATAATTTATAAGCACTCTAGCATATTTCTAAGCGTCCAATATATATAGCAGAATTTGAATTCCAAGGATTTAGAACTACAGAAGACAAAGTGATGCAGAATAAGAAGCTAATAAGTATTATTTAAGTATATTTATTTATATTAGGGTTAGTTTGGTCTTTTTATCATGTTGAGTTTTCTAGTCTTGCTCTACTATACAAAGCCTGTGAACTATTGTAATCGGTAGTTTTGGAGATGAATTGAGGGTTCGAAAGACCGAATTCGGGGGTTATTCGGCAAGGCAGATCAACTAAAACCGTAGAGAATTCAGCGTGATAAATTATGATCCTGCATTCAGTCCCTTTAAATACTATCCATTACACAAGGTTATAGCAATAGATGATAAAATTATCCGCCCTCTCCAGCAAATGAAGGCTCAAATATGCTGGAATCTACTTCATTAAGCTACCAGAAACTATTTGAGATTCAATCAATTTTTTTCCAATTTCTGCAACAGTTGGAACTTCCCACTTCTTCAATCCAAATGGCCAAATAGAAAGAAAGATGTTACCAAAGCCTTTAGAGGCTGAAAGCACAACAAATACACAGTAGCTCAAGCAAACAAAAGATTGTTTGAGGCGTTCAACCACTTGGAAAAAAAAAACATTTTTCTTCATACCAAATACACAGTAGCTTACCAGATCGAAACTTCATTCTTGATATCCTCAAGGCCCCCTATTTCTGACGCAACCAAGAGACCACCAATCGGAAAAGGCAGCGGTGACGGACCAAAGAGAACAGGAAGACGGGAGCAAGCTCAGGGTTGGGGATGGTGTTATCAACGGCGAACGAAGGGAAGTCGACAGTTACAAAAAATACAAGGATAGAAACTCGGTAGCGGTGGAACACGACGACAGACGACGGAGCGAAGTAGGGCGTCGGCTTAGATTAGGAAACGGACAAAACCCATAAAAACGGACAAAACCCATAACTAGACGGTTGCCACACAGTTACAGTAACACTTACAGAGAAACTCTGCCCACCCCAGTGCAATCTTGTCAATTCTTCTACTCGCTTGCAAATGAAGATATGTATGTTTTCGGGTCAGGTCAAGATCAATCTAAAATGAAATACATGAATGAATGACTAAGTTATCCTGTATAAAACTATAAATACTTTCTCTCTCTCAATGGGTTTTCTCTTGCCAGCATGAGGAAGGGGCAATTGAAGAGCGTGCACGTGATTACAATGCAAATTGGATGTCAGTTGTGGAGATCCTAGATGATGACATATATCTTGGAGCTGAAAACAATTTCAATCTGTTTACAGTTCGCAAAAACAGTGATGGGGCCACTGATGAGGAGCGGAGCCGTCTTGAAGTTGTTGGTGAGTACCACCTTGGCGAGTTTGTCAATCGCTTCCGACATGGTTCACTTGTCATGCGTCTTCCAAATTCTGAAGTTGGCCAGATCCCCACGCTCATATTTGGTACTGTCAATGGTGTGATTGGGGTTGTTGCTTCTCTCCCACATGATCAATATATGTTCTTGGAGAAGCTTCAATCACATTTGACCAAGGTAATTAAGGGTGTGGGGGGACTAAGCCATGAACAGTGGAGGTCATTTAACAGTGAAAAGAAGACATCAGATAATAAGAATTTTCTGGATGATGATTTGATTGAGTCATTCCTTGATCTGAGCCGTGAGCGTATGGGGGAGATCTCAAGGGCAATGGGGGTATCCATGGAGGAGTTCATAATCAGAAGTTTAAAAAGAGATTTATTATAATGAACCTCAACTACCTTGTAGATCAACAATGAGATTGACTTCATCAGATCCCCCACAACAATGAAATCTCCCCTAGTCTGAACATACAAGGCCAATATGTGGCCATGGTGACCACATTCAGACTGCAATTCCCGAGCTCCATCATCCCGAAGCACCCACCTGTATAACTGAATCTTTTGGTTAATAGCAGCGAGCAGTTTACCGTTGGAGGAATTCACGGAGTACACAGCTCCTTTAGTTTCTTTCTCTGCAATCAGTTGTAGCTTCCCGTCTTCAACAATGAAGACCAATATTCGGCCCTACAGTTTCCAACAGAGAACGAAAAAACCTCCTGAGAAGCAGAGACACATTAACCTAGCAAAAAGACTTTGGTAGAAAATTAAATATGCATCAGAGGTAGATTCAAGCATCACTGTTCGCTTTCATCGAAAAAGAACTAAAGTTACTAAGAATGGTGAGTGAGATTCGGCCTCAGTAGCATACCAACAATTTGTATATAAACACACAAAAAGCCTAACAAGGAAGGAGACATGTAGAAAATTAGATATGCATCAAATGAGAATTTGAGTGGCATGTCCTCACTTTAACAATAAGCAATCAGAAAAACTCTAAAAACCCAAGGACACATATTTAATTTACAACTGCCACAGATAGATCATACAAATCTAGTCAATCATGAACAATTTTTTTTGTAATAAGGAATGAGCAACTTAAAGCATAAATTAGTTAGATACAGTAGTATATTGTTATTAACTCGTACCAAGAAAAGAATAATTCAGTATCCTCAAATGAAACTCATCCCATTTCAGATTTTTTCTGTTTTTTTTACAGAACACAGATTGCAACTCATCATCGCCGGATTGCTTATAGCAGCACCTAGCTCAACGCCAGAGACACTTTCAGCAAACTTTAAGGTACTCATGGTCTCAAAGTAAGATTCTACATCTGGGTTGAGCTGTACGAACATGAGTGTCTTTGCTTGACCACCTGTAGCACAGAACAGAAAGAATCTAACCTCTAATCACCAAGCAAACCCTATTTTTAACAAGAAATCAAGCTAGTTTAAAGCCTCTTCTCTATTAAATAGTAATATATTGATGAAATAACTAAAGAACTTTGAAGGATTTGAGTAAGCTTGCTATTTCTGTATGGTACATGGGCATTCTTTTGTGATAGAGCAAAAGTAACATTTCCAAGTGCGGATAATGACTTGTTGATGTACTGTGCTTCCTTTAGCCTATCTCCGGTTGCTTCAGACCGATGTACTCTTTCACTTCCAGCTAGGTCAACTAAATTAAGTGAATTACGCAATGCAGCACCAGTCTCCAAATCCGTACCCCGAACATGGACAGTGAGAACACTGAAATAATTTTCAATGAAAAACCATACAATCGTACATTAAAGGCCACTAATAATTTTCAATTAAATAGAATGTAGCACCTATGAGATCGGCTACTTCTCAAATTAAGGGCCGTGGCACCAACAACTCTGTTCATTTGCCCAATTTGCATGAGTTCTAAAACATCTTCAGTTGAATTTACTGGATACATGTTGGCTTCAGGCACAGCGAGTCCATTAGGTTGGGATGTACTCCAAACCCCAAGTGTGTGCAAGTTAAAGGGAACATGGATTCAAAAGGCGTACATCAACATAGACCAGAACGAAACAGAACATATCAATATGACACCCGGAAAATGTCAAATATCATTTATAAGTGAGATGCATGCAAACAAAATTAAATAACCTGAGGAGACCAGAATGAAACGTATTTAAGATCATTACTTCTAACAACACCTAAAATAAAGGATATATCCTTTGTGCACCACCATCTAAAAGTAGATCACGAACTTGTTCATTATATATTTCGACCATTTGAACTGCAGCTTAACTCCGCCATTGTGTCTCACAATGCCCGGTCCCAAGTCCGGGGAAAAGGAGGAGGGTTAGCGACAGGTTGACAGCCGGCTGTAAAAATCCTGCAAAGCCATATCACTGACAGAAGTTTTTGTGGAAAAACATTGGCTAGAAGGTCTGTTTCCATATCAAATTGTTGCAGCAAAATTTTGAAGTGATTTCTGTAGCAAACATATCAAAAATGATTTTGAAATATACATATCCATACATGGCTATTAGCTTTGGCACCTTATGTTACTGATTACAGCAATGAAACATACCAAATCAAAACAGATTTATTTCTAAATTCCATATCAATAAAGAAACCAGGAGGTCGAGGACTTCTGAAAGAGGTGATTTTCACTCCTGACGGTGATAACGGATAAAAATAAGTAAATCACCCCTATAGGACTGCAATCATTAGTTTACCAATGCAACAACCAGTCCAAGTAGGTAGTCGTGGAAGAGTGGTTCTCCCCTCATTATGTATGTAATCCTGCAGGACTAATACGAAATTTATCGACAAAACAAGAACCGGCCTTGAAATCGACGGGTATATCATAATTTATGAACACATGCTTAGTAAAAAAAAATGTGTTGCATTTTCCAGACTCGAACTTGCTTAGTGAATCAACTTGTGCCGGCTGATAATAAATGTCCAACAGAAGGCACATATAGGATGAAAACATTTTTGGCATCATCTTTAAGAATAATAATTTGAAAAACATGGACAAAGATATATATATATATAATTTGAATAATAATTGGAGTAAAGCTTCAGAGAGAAATCTCCAACTAGTGAGTGGATTCTCACCCTTTTTACTTCTATTTTTCATTCTGTAACATCAATTTTTGTTAATACAATCTCAATTTGGTACATTTCGATCCTCAATATCATTGTAAAATTGTTTGTGGAATTGTCTCTGTGAGAACTATTCTTATGCTGTGATTTATGCTCGCCCACGAAGTGGAGAACCACCGAGTGGAGAAGCTCCCAGTGAAGAACCAGCTCAAGGATGATGAAGGATTATATTATACCCGGAGAAGTCTTGGTGTTTCAGATTTTATGGCTACAAGCTGACCTAGATATTTTGCTTGCATTCATATTGATAGAGGTCGATGCAAATGATGTTTGTGGGTTAGCTTACCCGCGTTGTTATGGAGTAAACATCCTGCAAAGCCATATCACTGACAGAAGTTTTCGTGGAAAAACATTGGCTAGAAGGTCTGTTTCCATATCAAATTGTTGCAGCAAAATTTTGAAGTGATTTCTGTAGCAAACATATCAAAAATGATTTTGAAATATACATATCCATACATGGCTATTAGCTTTGGCACCTTATGTTACTGATTACAGCAATGAAACATACCAAATCAAAACAGATTTATTTCTAAATTCCATATCAATAAAGAAACCAGGAGGTCGAGGACTTCTAAAAAATCTCCCCCCCCCCCCGCCGATAGCTCTGAGCACGGTTTCTGCAGACTGCGAAGGACCAATTTACGGATGCTTTATTTCACCAGTTGAAAAAAATAATAAAAGTAAATCATCTTGGAAGTAAAAACTTTAACATACCAATAAATCAGTTAAATCACGATATCTTTTTTCCAGCTCCATATGTTCCTGAAATCAATATCTTAAATTATATGAAAAGAACATCCAAATGTCTCCCATGACCTTAATCAATCAAGTAGATTACATATGTGCTTTTGATAAACAAACAGCAAGTGCAGAAAGGATGTGGTCTCAATAAAGAAAAAATAGAGATGAGTAGAAAGATGTGGATTAGATCTAAGAAGTGCTCGTCCACAAGAAGCGAAAATCAGCCATATATTGTATCAATATTACTGAACTTATTACTCTCATACTTAAACAAAAGTGGATAGGAATGCTTAAGACCAGATATTAAGCTGGTATATGCATTAGTCTAAAACCAACATTGTAATATTCACAAATAAAAGCATTCGGATCGCTGCATGGATATTGGAATAACAATTCATTTAAAAAAAGCAGCTGACCTGGCGAGAGTAATGCTCAGCATCTCTTTTCATGCCAGCCATTTCAACTCTCATTTTTTGCAAATCAGCCTATCAACACCAACATAGCAAGTAATGATAAGCTATACAAACAATCACAAAGAACCATATATTGTTACAAGAAAAAAACTACAAAAACGTGCTAAAAATTTAAATTCTACAAAAGTGGGAGACCACTTAAAATGCATCTGCAAGGCTCCAATTTTAGTTAATCATCTGAAACTTGCCTCCATATAAGAAAGCTTGCTCTCCGCATCGCGTTGCCCTTGGCGAGCCCGCTCTAGTTCTTCCTGCCATGCCTGGATCTATACATGTTAAAGCTCAAACAGTCAGTAGCAGAAAGGTCTGCAAAGAAAAGAATCTGATACGTTTGCATTGCCACTAGCTAGATGTAGTAGGATATTTAATCTTGTAAGCACACATAGAAAAAGTGTTCACTTCTTATATTATACTCCCACCGTTCGGAATTACTATTATAATAAGACTAGAATTCCAGATGGACGGAGTAAATAGAATGTATTATATTCTATTAGCAAAACTAATCTAGCAGCTACTACAGCACTGTGCAAAGTTTCCCTTTATTTGAGCAGCCAGTGGTCACAGAAGCCAAAATGCCACCCAATGGACGTCTGCAAAAGCAAGCTGCCCATGGAGGGTCACAGTAATTGCCACAACTTCCTTTTATGTGCCGCATTTGACATCAAGGACCCACATTAGTAGGTCATACAAAATGTGGTCAGTATCAAAGGTGTACAGCATCCAATTCCATCACATAATTTGAGTTCTTTGGAGATAGTAAAGTCCCCAGGATACAATTCCCATTCAAAAGACTTTCTATTTTTAGGGGTTTCCCATATTTATTAAAATAAAATTTTCATTTTCTCAATGCTAAACTATTACACAAAACGTAAGTATTTTAAGCAACGTGCTTCATAATGGATGCAAAACTGGTATCAAGTATCTACCTTAAGCATCTGATTTGCCTCTTCTGGAGACCTTTTCTCCCCGTGAAGAGCACGAGTTTCCATGTCCTGAAGCTCTTGAGTTAGAGACGCACACTCTACCTGAAAAAACATGTGCAGACTGGTTATAAAACTAAAAAAATTGTATATCCTGTTATCCAGTATTAAAGGTACCTTACCTCCAGCAAAGCTGACTTTTGCTCCAAATCAGCTGCTTTGGAGGTTCTCTCATCCAATGTTCTCTACACATTAGCATTAATAAACACCCAAATAAGATAAAGTAGATCAAGATTCTCCTCAGCATCTACTATCAACACATGTGTACCATAATGCTTTCCAGTGAATTATTAACATTAAGTTATTAACTCATCATTCACATTAAAATAAAGGGTATCCAGTTGTAATGAAACACAAATCGGACAATCCACTGGAGGTTACACAGCAGCAAAATGATTGCTATAAAGGCTGTTTCACTAATTACCTTACTTTATACTTTCAGTAATATACTTTGTCAGAGACACTAAACAGCCCGATTACAATAACGAAGACATAACAAAACAAAATTTTATCACAATATATATAAAAACAAAGTTCAATTATACTTGTAGTCGGGTCCTAAGGACTTGGAAACCCCTCATTATCAGAAAAATAAAAAAGAGAGAGCTGCTAATTATCAGAGAAATAAAAAAATATTTCTCGCCGAGATCAGACCGAGATCACAAAAAAATATGCTTTTTTGAAATTTTATTCAGTTTTATAAACAAATTTAAAAAATTGAAAAAATAATAAAAAAAAAGTCGGAACAACTCGCCGAGATCTCGAAATGATCTCGGCGAGATTTGAGGGAGAATACCAAATAAATTTTGATTTTTGTTTGAAAAAAAAAATAATAATAAAATAGTCAGCATATCTCTCCGAGATCTCGGAAATGATCTCGGTGAGATTAAGAAAATATCTTTGTTAAAATATTATTTATTTTAAAAATATATATATATAAAAATAATTAAAAAAAGTCAGTATATCTGGCCGAGATCTCGAAATTGATCTCGGCGAGATCTGACCGAGATCACAAAAAATATCTTTTTTGGAATTTTTTTATCTTAAAAAACATGTTTAAATAATGAAAAAAATATGTTGCATTTTCCAGACTTGAACTTGCTTTTAGTGAATCAACTTGTACCGGCTGATAATAAATGTCCAACAATTTCTGCAACAGTTGGAACTTCCCACTTCTTCAATCCAAATGGGCAAATAGAAAGAAAGATGTTACCAAAGCCTTTAGAGGCTGAAAGCACAACAAATACACAGTAGCTCAAGCAAACAAAAGATTGTTTGAGGCGTTCAACCACTTGGAAAAAAAAAACATTTTTCTTCATACCAAATACACAGTAGCTTACCAGATCGAAACTTCATTCTTGATATCCTCAAGGCCCCCTATTTCTGACGCAACCAAGAGACCACCAATAGGGCAGTATGGCGTCGGCTTAGATTAGGGCAATAGGGAGTTGGCGGCGATTAGGTAATTGGGAGACGGGTGGCGGAGGGAGGGCGGACGGCGGCGTCGCCGGACGGTAGAGGGAGACGACCTCTACTCTCCTTATTTCCGTACGCAGAAAGCAGATTCTGGACTGGAAACTACCCCCCGTACTAATGATCTCAACCGTCCATGTGATCGGACAGCTGAGAATGATCCTCTAAGGCCTAAACTAGATATAACCCCCCCACTAACCCTAAAAAGTCGCCCATCTCTTCGGCTTCTCCGCCGCTGCTCTTCCAATCTCACAACCTGCCGGAAAAGAAGAAGGGCCGGCGATCGGGATCGACCTCGGGACGACCTAGGAGTGTGGCAGTACGACCGCGTCGAGATCACCGCAAATGACCAGGGAAATCGCACCACGCCTTCCTACGTCGCGTTCACCGACACCGAGCGTCTCATCGGAGATGCTGCCAAGAATCAGGTCGCCATGAACCCCCTCAACACTGTTTTCTGTAAGATTTTCTTCACTTATTTTTACTGTTTGCTTCTACTAGCTCTGCTTCCTGGATCTGTTCGGTTATCTGTAATTTTATTGCTGGATCTGTGTTGTTATCTGTAGCTTTACTTACTGGATCTGTTGTATATTAAGCTTTGCTTGCTGGATGTGTTTAGTTATGTGCAGCTTTACTTTCTGGATCTGTTTATGCGTCATTATCTAGATGTTGTGTGTATGTTTGTGTTTGCTGGTTCGTTAGCGACCTGGTATATTGACTGATGACCTAATTAGTGCAAATTGTACTTAATTGTAAATGGTATGTCTGCATCTTATATGTTGTTGATGTGTTTCAGCCCTGAGGTCGAAAATTGTAGGTGTTTAGATTAAATGTGGTAAGGGAAATTTGTTGAGTGTGTTAAAGGTTAGGAAAGGTTAAAGGTTTGATAAGGTCCTACTTAGGTTATTATTACTCCCTCCGGTCACTTTTAATAAATACAGTTGTCTTTAATAGATACAGTTTTTCATTTGAAGAAAATTGTATATATTAAAGAAAACTGGATTTATTCAAAGTGACCGGAGGGGAGCATATGATTTTTTTTATCTCAATTTCTCAATGAAATAAATACGAGTAGACTCTTGTGGTCTGAATTATATGTTCTTTCACAATGTAGATAGAAATATCTCCCTACTATGAGTCATTGTTTCTGCATTTAGGTTTGTCGATTTTTGAAATGTGGAGCACAGGCGTTTGTAGATTGTTTATTTTCTTGTTGTTACTTGGTTTGTTTCAAATAGGTTTTACTGTTGTACTTATTTTTCGGAGCTGTGGTAACGCCTTCTTTTTGGTGTGCTATTACGTGATTGGAAATTGTTTCAACAGTCCAATTTGTTTTTCCATCACAGAACATCGGTAGTGTATGTAATGTTGAAACTTTTGCCACTTGCGGCTAAAGACAGCACGTTCGTTTTTATGACCGACTGCTGGGTAATAACCTCATGATATAATATTCATCCTGTTTAATTATTGTATAATTTAATTGTATATTGTTGGAATGAATGTTCCTTCCATAATTTTTTGTCCGTTATATGTTGCATCTAGATAACTGCGTGCATTATAAGCAAACAGTCAGAATACTGATGAGAACAATATGTACTGCTGTATGTGGAAAGTTTTTTTCATGATTGAAGTTCAAAAAGATAGCCTTAGGGCAAAAATCTTACTAAAAGCTATTTCATACCAACTTAATACTGTCAGATATGGTATATGGGCTGGAAACTCGAGCTATGGGGACAAAGTCTCAGAGATCTCATCATGAACAGAAGTTAGACATGCTATGGACTTTACCATTTTCACGCGTATCTACTCATCTATATGCATTTTTTAGGTTGGTAGTTTTGCACCTAATTATTTCCCATTTCGGCAATGTGTCTTGCCCTGTGTTGCTTCGTTCTGTGTATTGACAGTTTTTTTACTAAAGGATGCTGCGGCAAAATGTATGTAGAGCTGTGGTGTATGGTGTTTGAATATTATGATTTGTTTTGTATTTGCTGTCTAGGGTATTTGATTTATATACCTTTCATAGATTAGCTGATTTTGCTATATGCTATTTTTGTATGTGGAAAGTTTTTTTCACGATTGAAGTTCAAAAGATAGCCTTTCCTCCTAGGTGTTGGGGCGAGCTTTTTGTAGGTCTCTGAGATCTCATCAATAACATGACCGACTGTTAGAGATGGCTCTTGTACACAACGCCATCGTACTTACCGGCAGTAGCACAACAAGGCAGGGGTGTTGCACCTTGGAGATATGTACGCGGCCCGAGATGTGGCACTGCGTGTATCATACATGGAGATACGTACGCGGCCCGAGATGCGGCAGTGCGCGTATCATGCCCTCTGTTCAAACAAAGCTAAAATTTTTTAGCAAGAACTTAGAATTAGGAGCCTTCCCTCCTAGGTGTTGGGGCGAGCTTTCCCTGTTCATGTCATACTGCAGTGATTGTTCCTCATGAACAGAAGTTAGACATGCTATGGACTTTACCTTTTTCACGCGTATGTACGTGACTTTGTAAAATGATCTTCTCTTACATCTCATTTACATGCATTTTTTAGGTTGGTAGTTTTGCACCTAATTATTTCCCATTTCGGCATTGTGTCATGCCCTGTGTTGCTTCCTTCTGTGTATTGACAGTTTTTTGATTAAAGGATGCTGCGGCAAAATGTATGTAGAGTTGTGGTGTATGGTGTTTGAATATTATGATTTGTTTTGTATTTGCTGTCTAGGGTATTTGATTTATATACCTTTCATAGATTAGCTGATTTTGCTATATGCTATTTTTGTATGTGGAAAGTTTTTTTCATGATTGAAGTTCAAAAGATAGTCTTAGGGCAAAAATCTTACTAAAAGGTATTTCATCCCAACTTAATACTGTCAGATATGGTATATGGGCTGGAAACTCGAGCTACGGGGACAAAGTCTCTGAGATCTCATCAATAACAGGACCGACTGTTAGAGATGGCTCTTGTACACAACGCCATCGTACTTACCGGCAGTAGCACAACAAGGCAGGGGTGTTGCACCATGGAGATATGTACGCGGCCCGAGATGTGGCACTGCGTGTATCATACATGGAGATACGTACGCGGCCCGAGATGCGGCAGTGCGCTATCATGCCCTCTGTTCAAACAAAGCTAAATTTTTTTAGCAAGAACTTAGAATTAGGAGCCTTCCCTCCTAGGTGTTGGGGCGAGCTTTCTCTGTTCATGCATCATACTGCAGTGATTGTTCCTCATGAACAGAAGTTAGACATGCTATGGACTTTTCCTTTTTCACGCGTATGTACGTGACTTTGTAAAATGATCTTCTCTTACATCTCATTTACATGCATTTTTTAGGTTGGTAGTTTTGCACCTGATTATGTCCGATTTCGGCATTGTGTCTTGGCCTGTGTTGCTTCCTTCTGTGTATTAACAGTTTTTTGATTAAAGGATGCTGCGGCAAAATGTTTGTAGAGCTGTGGTGCATGGTGTTTGAATATTATGATTTGTTTTGTATTTGCTGTCTAGGGTATTTGATTTATATACCTTTCATAGATTAGCTGATTTTGCTATATGCTACTGTTGTATGTGGAAAGTTTTTTTCATGATTGAAGTTGAAAAGATAGCCTTAGGGCACAAATCTTACTAAAAGGTATTTCATGCCAACTTAATACTGTCAGATATGGTATATGGGCTGGAAACTCGAGCTACGGCGACAAAGTCTCTGAGATCTCATCAATAACAGGACCGACTGTTAGAGATGGCTCTTGTACACAACGCCATCGTACTTACCGGCAGTAGCACAACAAGGCAGGGGTGTTGCACGATGGAGATATGTACGCGGCCCGAGATGTGGCACTGTGTGTATCATACATGGAGATACGTACGCGGCCCGAGATGCGGCACTGCGCGTATCATGCCCTCTGTTCAAGCAAAGCTAAAATTTTTTAGCAACAACTTAGAATTAGGAGCCTTCCCTCCTAGTTGTTGGGGCCAGCTTTCTCTGTTCATACATCATACTTCAGAGATTGTTCCTCCTCAACAGAAGTTAGACATGCTATGGACTTTACCTTTTTCACGCGTATCTACGTGACTTTGTAAAATGATCTTCTCTTACATCTCATCTGTATGCATTTTTTAGGTTGGTAGTTATGCACCTAATTATTTCCCATTTCGGCAATGTGTCTTGCCCTGTGTTGCTTCCTTCTGTGTATTGACAGTTTTTTGATTAAAGGATGCTGCGGCAAAATGTATGTAGAGCTGTGGTGTATGGTGTTTGAATATTATGATTTGTTTTGTATTTGCTGTCTAGGGTATTTGATTTATATACCTTTCATAGATTAGCTGATTTTGCTATATGCTACTGTTGTATGTGGAAAGTTTTTTTCATGCTTGAAGTTGAAAAGATAGCCTTAGGGCAAAAATCTTACTAAAAGGTATTTCATGCCAACTTAATACTGTCAGATATGGTATATGGGCTGGAAACTCGAGCTACGGGGACAAAGTCTCTGAGATCTCATCAATAACAGGACCGACTGTTAGAGATGGCTCTTGTACACAACGCCATCGTACTTACCGGCAGTAGCACAACAAGGCAGGGGTGTTGCACCATGGAGATATGTACGCGGCCCGAGATGTGGCACTGCGTGTATCATACATGGAGATACGTACGCGGCCCGAGATGCGGCAGTGCGCGTATCATGCCCTCTGTTCAAACAAAGCTAAAAATTTTTAGCAAGAACTTAGAATTAGGAGCCTTCCCTCCTAGGTGTTGGGGCGAGCTTTCTCTGTTCATACATCATCCTACAGTGATTGTTCCTCATGAACTGAAATTAGACATGCTATGGACGTTACCTTTTTCACGCGTATCTACATGACTTTGTAAAATGATGTTCTCTTGCATCTCATTTACATGCATTTTTTAGGTTGGTAGTTTTGCACCTAATTATTTCCCATTTCGGCATTGTGTCATGCCCTGTGTTGCTTCCTTCTGTGTATTAACAGTTTTTTGATTAAAGGATGCTGCGGCAAAATGTATGTAGAGCTGTGGTGTATGGTGTTTGAATATTTTGATTTGTTTTGTATTTGCTGTCTAGGGTAATTGATTTATATACCTTTCATAGATTAGCTGATTTTGCTATATGCTACTGTTGTATGTGGAAAGGTTTTTTCATGATTGAAGTTCAAAAAGATAGTCTTAGGGCAAAAATATTACTAAAAGGTATTTCATCCCAACTTAATACTGTCAGATATGGTATATGGGCTGGAAACTCGAGCTACGGGGACAAAGTCTCTGAGATCTCATCAATAACAGGACCGACTGTTAGAGATGGCTCTTGTCCACAACGCCATCGTACTTACCGGCAGTAGCACAACAAGGCAGGGGTGTTGCACCATGGAGATATGTACGCGGCCCGAGATGTGGCACTGCGTGTATCATACATGGAGATACGTACGCGGCCCGAGATGCGGCAGTGCGCGTATCATGCCCTCTGTTCAAACAAAGCTAAATTTTTTTAGCAAGAACTTAGAATTAGGAGCCTTCCCTCCTAGGTGTTGGGGCGAGCTTTCTCTGTTCATGCATCATACTGCAGTGATTGTTCCTCATGAACAGAAGTTAGACATGCTATGGACTTTTCCTTTTTCACGCGTATGTACGTGACTTTGTAAAATGATCTTCTCTTACATCTCATTTACATGCATTTTTTAGGTTGGTAGTTTTGCACCTGATTATTTCCCATTTCGGCATTGTGTCTTGGCCTGTGTTGCTTCCTTCTGTGTATTAACAGTTTTTTGATTAAAGGATGCTGCGGCAAAATGTTTGTAGAGCTGTGGTGCATGGTGTTTGAATATTATGATTTGTTTTGTATTTGCTGTCTAGGGTATTTGATTTATATACCTTTCATAGATTAGCTGATTTTGCTATATGCTACTGTTGTATGTGGAAAGTTTTTTTCATGATTGAAGTTGAAAAGATAGCCTTAGGGCACAAATCTTACTAAAAGGTATTTCATGCCAACTTAATACTGTCAGATATGGTATATGGGCTGGAAACTCGAGCTACGGGGACAAAGTCTCTGAGATCTCATCAATAACAGGACCGACTGTTAGAGATGGCTCTTGTACACAACGCCATCGTACTTACCGGCAGTAGCACAACAAGGCAGGGGTGTTGCACCATGGAGATATGTACGCGGCCCGAGATGTGGCACTGTGTGTATCATACATGGAGATACGTACGCGGCCCGAGATGCGGCACTGCGCGTATCATGCCCTCTGTTTAAGCAAAGCTAAAATTTTTTAGCAAGAACTTAGAATTAGGAGCCTTCCCTCCTAGGTGTTGGGGCGAGCTTTCTCTGTTCATACATCATACTGCAGTGATTGTTCCTCATGAACAGAAGTTAGACATGCTATGGACTTTGCCTTTTTCACGCGTATCTACGTGACTTTGTAAAATGATCTTCTCTTACATCTCATTTACATGCATTTTTTAGGTTGGTAGTTTTGCACCTAATTATTTCCCATTTCGGCATTGTGTCATGCCCTGTGTTGCTTCCTTCTGTGTATTGACAGTTTTTTGATTAAAGGATGCTAGGGCAAAATGCATGTAGAGCTGTGGTGTATGGTGTTTGAATATTATGATTTGTTTTGTATTTGCTGTCTTGGGTATTTGATTTATATACCTTTCATAGATTAGCTGATTTTGCTATATGCTACTGTTGTTGTATGTGCAAAGTTTTTTACATGGTTGAAGTTCAAAAAGATAGCCTTAGGGCAAAACTCTTACTAAAAGGTATTTCATGCCAACTTAATACTGTCAGATATGGTATATGGGCTGGAAACTCGAGCTACGGGGACAAAGTCTCTGAGATCTCATCAATAACAGGACCGACTGTTAGAGATGGCTCTTGTACACAACGCCATCGTACTTACCGGCAGTAGCACAACAAGGCAGGGGTGTTGCACCATGGAGATATGTACGCGGCCCGAGATGCGGCAGTGCGCGTATCATGCCCTCTGTTCAAACAAAGCTAAAATTTTTTAGCAAGAACTTAGAATTAGGAGCCTTCCCTCCTAGGTGTTGGGGCGAGCTTTCTCTGTTCCTCCATCATACTGCAGTGATTGTTCCTCATGAACAGAAGTTAGACTTGCTATGGACTTTACCTTTTTCACGCGTATGTATGTGACTTTGTAAAATGATCTTCTCTTACATCTCATTTACATGCATTTTTTAGGTTGGTAGTTTTGCACTTAATAATTTCCCGTTTCGGCATTGTGTCTTGGCCTGTGTTGCTTCCTTCTATGTATTAACAGTTTTTTGATTAAAGGATGCTGCGGCAAAATGTATGTAGAGCTGTGGTGTATGGTGTTTGAATATTATGATTTGTTTTGTATTTGCTGTCTAGGGTATTTGATTTATATACCTTTCATAGATTAGCTGATTTTGCTATATGCTACTGTTGTATGTGGAAAGTTTTTTTCATGATTGAAGTTGAAAAGATAGCCTTAGGGCAAAAATCTTACTAAAAGGTATTTCATGCCAACTTAATACTGTCAGATATGGTATATGGGCTGGAAACTCGAGCTACGGGGACAAAGTCTCTGAGATCTCATCAATAACAGGACCGACTGTTAGAGATGGCTCTTGTACACAACGCCATCGTACTTACCGGCGGTGGCACAACAAGGCAGGGGTGTTGCACCATGGAGATATGTACGCGGCCCGAGATGTGGCACTGCGTGTATCATACATGGAGATACTTACGCGGCCCGAGATGCGGCAGTGCGCTATCATGCCCTCTGTTTAAACAAAGCTAAAATTTTTTAGCAAAAACATTAGGAGCCTTCCCTCCTAGGTGTTGGGGCGAGCTTTCCCTGTTCATACATCATACTGCAGTGATTGTTCCTCATGAACAGAAATTAGACATGCTATGGACTTTACCTTTTTCACGCGTATCTACGTGACTTTGTAAAATGATGTTCTCTTACATCTCATTTACATCCATTTTTTAGGTTGGTAGGTTTGCACCTAATTATTTCCCATTTCGGCATTGTGTCATGCCTTGTGTTGCTTCCTTCTGTGTATTGACAGTTTTTTTATTAAAGGATGCTTGGGCAAAATGTATGTAGAGCTGTGGTGTATGGTGTTTGAATATTATGATTTGTTTTGTATTTGCTGTCTTGGGTATTTGATTTATATACCTTTCATAGATTAGCTGGTTTTGCTATATGCTACTGTTGTATGTGGAAAGTTTTTTTCATGATTGAAGTTGAAAAGATAGCCTTAGGGCAAAAATCTTACTAAAAGGTATTTCATGCCAACTTAATACTGTCAGATATGGTGTATGGGCTGGAAACTCGAGCTACGGAGACAAAGTCTCTGAGATCTCATCAATAACAGGACCGACTGTTAGAGATGGCTCTTGTACACAACGCCATCGTACTTATCGGCAGTAGCACAACAAGGCAGGGGTGTTGCACCGCGGAGATATGTACGCGGCCGGAGATGTGGCACTGCGTGTATCATACATGGAGATACGTACGCAGCCCGAGATGCGGCAGTGCGCGTATCATGCCCTCTGTTCAAACAAAGCTAAAATTTTTTAGCAACAACTTTGAATTAGGAGCCTTCCCTCCTAGGTGTTGGGGCGAGCTCTTTTTTCATACATCATCCTGCAGTGATTGTTCCTCATGAACAGAAGTTAGACATGCTTTGGACTTACCTTTTTCACGCCTATCTACGTGACTTTGTAAAATGATGTTCTCTTACATCTCATTTACATGCATTTTTTAGGTTGGTAGTTTTGCACCTAATTATGTTCACCTATCAGGGTCGTGTCGGTTTGGAAACTGAAAGAGGTGATTTTCACTCCTGACGGGGATAGGGGATAAAAATAAGTAAATCACCCCTACAGGACTGCAATCATTAGTTTGCCAACGCAACAACCAGTCCAAGTAGGTAGTCGTGGAGGAGCGGTTCTCCCCTCATGTATGTAATCCTTATGAGTTCGAGGGCTGGCGCGGAATTTCGTTGCACGTTGTTTTTCAGTTCCGGGCCAAGAGGTGATTGTTCATCTTAACCTTAGGAGCTATGCGCCTTTGGGAAATTTCGAATCGTGCACAAGATGCTTGAGGGATGATGTGTTTTATGTGTTTATTGTTTATTGTTGTTTCGGCGGGTTTTAATTGAGAGAAAAAAAAAAGAGAAATTGAAACAAACCGGACGGTTCAATGAAAAGAAAAATAAAAATAAAAAGGCAACCCGAGCCATCGGCTCGGGTGTCTAACAGAGGACGAGCTCTGCTCGATTGGCCGACTGAGAAGGAAGAGAAGCTCGAGGCGATGGGTGGCGGCCATGGGTAGAGCTCGACGGCGGAGGCTGCTGGGCGAAGCCGACGACAGTTCACGACAAGTCCAGTCAAAGCAACGGCATGATGGCGCGATCGTGGAGTCGACGACGGCTGTCCTGAGCTCACGATCGGGAGGAGTCACGGCGGTCACAGCAGAGCGATGATGGGCTTGAGCTTGCAAGGTTCCGGCGGGACGGCGGCGAAGCAGCAGAAGGGCGACGGCTGGGTTCAGGCGATCGATGAGGAGGTATCGGCGGTTCCGGAGCGAACAGAGCATCCTCTGTTTTGGAAAGTCTCGATTTGGAAATTCATGTGAAACAAAGTTGATTCGGGAAAAGATGATTTGCAACTCCGTTTCAAAATGGTAAGTGTTCCTATTTCCATTTGAATTGAGATTCAAAGAGGGGCGGATTTTGGCTCAAAGGGGAAAGTTACAGTTTTTGGGTGCCTCGGTTCTGTTCGAGAGGATTAAAGATGATATTTTTACTGCACAATCGGACTCGATTTGAAACAATTCGAAGGGCGAATGGCCGGATTTAGAAGGTCTACTCGTTTGGCTTGGAAAGATTTCTGATTTTGGGATGGAGAAGAACTGGAGGCAGTTCTATATAAATAGAGCAACCGGCCGACAGAGAGAGACGACCAGAGCTTTTCAAGTTTCAATTTTGTTCTTGTTTTATTTATTTTCCATTTTTCATTCCTTGTTGCTGCTGGGTTGATTAGAAGAAAAGCTTGGTATTGAACTGTTACTGTGAACAGTAACTGTCCGGGAAGAAGAACAGTAATTCTTCTATTTTTCTTTATTCAAAGAAATTCCTGTAAGTTGATTTTAGTTATATCGAAATGAATTCCATTATTTTTGCAGTTAATTTCTATAGCATGACTAGCTAAATTCCCTGACTAGGGCTGAGATGAAGCCATGATTAGTTGTAGGAATAGTATTCATGTGATGCAATTGCTTTGCCTAAATTAATGCGTTTTAACGATTGCTATTCTCAAATGAATTGCATTGGGTTATATGTTGAACATGCTATTTAGATATTACTTGTGATTTATCAAATAATGGATACATGTAATGATTTGAATTTCATCTGTTGATATGCAAGAGAATGCAAAATTCTATTTAAAAATTTATATGCTTTAATGCTAAAATTTTCCGTAGGAGAATAGATTGAATTCCAATTCTCTACGAGATAATCGTGAAAACAATTGCTGATTTTAAAAAAAATATTCCTATGATTGTCATGTGCTGATTCTTATGCCCTAGAGTTTTAAATTCTTGATTAAAATTTCAATTTTTATTTGTCAATTAGTTTCTTTTTCATAGATTATTTAATTGCCTTTAGATTAATTTCTTAGTTAAAGCCGTTTAATTGCATTGAGTCTTAGATTAGTCGTAGTTGTAGTGGATCAAATCAATTTAATTCTTCAACAAGGGTAATAATCTGATCTTCGAATTAGAATTCCAAAAAACACAAGTCCCTATGGGTTCGACCTCGTAAGAATTGTGCGATTATACTCCAAACACGATTCGTACACTTGCGAGTAAAATTAAGAGATTAATTAAAACAACAACACCACAGTGGCTTACTCTCCTCAGTCTAATGGTGTGGCAGAAAGAAAGAATAGAACTTTCATTAACATGATTAATTCTATGCTTTCCTCTTCGGATTTACCGAAGAATTTATGGGGAGAAGCGATTCTTTCTGCGTGTGTGATCTTAAACTGTGCGCTTCATAAAGGACAAAATATAACCCCTTATGAATTAATGAAAGGAAGAAAACCAAGCTTAAAGTTCATTAAGGTTTGGGGATGTCTTGCCAAAGTGAAAATCCCAAACGTGAAAATGGATAAGCTAGGTTCGAAAACATATGATGCAGTGTTCATTGGTTATGCACAAAATAGTAGTGCATATCGGTTTTTAGTAATTGGGTCTGATCGGTAGGATTATGCACCTAATACTATTAAGGAGTCCGATGATTCAACATTCTTTGAGAATGTATTTCCTATGAAGGAAAAGAGTAAAGCTGTAGTGCATAAAGAAGATGATTCATCGTTTTCTATCCCTAGAATTGAAGATTCATATACCAATATAGAAGTTAGGAGATCTAAAAGAACCAGAATAGAGAAAAACTTTGGGAATGAGTTTTATACTTTCATAGTGGGGAATGAGGATCATTTGACTTTTACTGAGGCTATATCGTCTAGTGAAACTCCTTTATGGAAGGAGGCGGTACAGAGCGAGATGGATTCTATCCTTGCACATGGGACGTGGGTTCTAACAAATCTACCTCAAGGGTTTAAACCCATTCGGTGTAAGTGGATTTTTAAAAGAAAATATTATCCTGATGGATCCATTGAAAAATACAAAGCTAGATTAGTGGCTAAAGGATATAGTCAAAAGGAAGGTCAAGATTTCTTTGACATGTATTCTCCTGTGACAATGATAACTACAATACGAGTGCTTATTGCGTTGGCAGCTCATTATAACCTCGAGATCCATCAAATAGATGTCAAAACACCATTTTTAAATGGTGAATTGGAGAGGAAAATATATATGGAGCAGCCTGAAGGTTTTGTAGTTCCTGGTCAAGAAAGAAAAGTATGTAAGTTAGTAAGATCTCTCTATGGGTTAAAACAGGCTCCTAAACAATGACATCAAAAGTTTGATGATGTTCTTCTTTCAAATAATTTTATTGTGTGTACTTCTGATAAATACTTGTATTGGAAGTCCTTTGATTGTTCATTTGTAATGCTATGTTTATATGTTGATGATATCTTGATTTTTGGTGATAATGTGGATCATATCAATAAGGTTAAGGGTTTCCTTAATGAGAATTTTGATATGAAAGACTTGGGTCTTGCCAAAGTCATACTGGGCTTGTAGATTGATAGGACTTCTCAAGGAATAATTGTGAGTCAATCACACTATGTGGAGAAGATTCTAAAGAAATATGATTACTTCGATAGAAAACCTGTCAGTATGCCATATGTAACACCCAGAAAATTAGTAAGTATTTTAAAACCCAAATTTGACCCTCTTAATGTTTGATTTGGTCGTGTTTTGCCTTGTGGAAATTAAAGTTGGTGAGAAAAGCTTTCCAATGCCACCTATTATGTGCGATTTTGAGTTCGGAGTAAAAAGATATGAGAATTTGAATTTTATTGAACGTGTGCGATCGATCGCTATAAGAACCGATCGATCGCCAAGCTGAACCGATCGACGCTTTATTAAAACGATCGATCGTAGTTACTGTGATTTTTGAATGTTTTACTTCGCGTAAAGCGATCGATCGGCAATAATGGCGATCGATCGGCTGTAACGCGATAGAGTAAGACAACGCATAATATAGCCGATCGATCGCCGGTTGTGGTTTTGCGATTTCTAACTTGTTTTTGGGTTGGATTTGCTTGGGAAAGATACCAAATTCCGTTTGGACTTGATTTGCACATCTCCAGTAGGATTTTGAAGCCTTCCCATTGGTTGGAAGTGTCTATGATTTGGAAGATTAGTTTAAGAATGGATTCTCCCCCAACTCTATATAAACACTAGAGAATGGGCTTGTGCTAACCCTAGAACGTCCAGAGACCTTTCCCCCTCTCCTTCCCACGTTCACCCATCTCCTTTGAGGCTTGTTCTTGTGGGAGGTTGCAAGAGCTTGGAGCGGGAGCTTTGGAAGAAGCGGAAGAGACTAGCAATGCGTAGAAAGGCGAAATCTTTGGAGAATTAAGTAGGATGGTTTTTCCCCTTTTCTATTTTTTTTTATTATATATGCTTTTGACAAGTGTTTTGATTCAACACCTTAGTTATTGTTTGGATTCTTGTGAGATGAATGAATCGTGTCTTTATTTCTATGCGTAGTATATCATAAATCATATGTGCATTCATGTTTTGCTTCTAGATGGGAATTCGCACCTAAAGTCTAATGCTTTATTAATTTTTCGAGAGACTAAAAAGTTATGTTATTACTTGGTTGATCATGATCCACGTTGAGTTTGTGTCTTGAAGGTGTGTCTTTCATTAATTGTCTTGTTTGGTAAGTATTAATAGTTAAAATAGTGTTATATATAGAAGAACACAAGAAAGGAGTGAACTTTAGTAATTTCAGATAATCCTAGGTTCTATAATTAGTCTAGGAGGGGAGTATATAGTCTGTTAATGATGTATTATCATTTATAATGTGTTATTTAGTAAGATAATCAAGTTTAATTAAGAGTCTTCATCTCGGCCAGAACTGTTTCAGTGCTGATAGTCGGTGGTAAATAATTCATAACTAATTCAAATAAAATCGGAAAAATATAAAATCAGTGGGGTTAGAAACTAGACTCACGAGGGTATTATCAGTAAAACTTTTAGAGGTTAAATCTTACTGTACAGAGCATAGTAGCCATCGGAAGAGGACTGTTGTGCAGGAGGCAGTGAGCTGAGTCTGAGAGAAAATACTAAGTATACAAACAACATCATGTAATATGATATGATAATGATTAATATGTCAATACCAGTAATTGAACTATATACTTATGGAATATCACAGTAAGAATTGGGTTAGAAGTAATCTAATTAGGAGGGATAATTCTTTGATCAGGAGCTTTATAACTATCTACCTTAAAGCGTTGATGTCGGTTTGATATTCCACTTAGAATTCAAATCATCTAAGATTCTTTGATTCTTATCTTTGATATTTGTATTATAGAATTTTAATGTGAATGAGGAATTCCTATCTAGGGTTGAGCATGAAAGGTATGTATTGATTGTATGTTACTCCTTGAGTGAGTTATTATTATTCAAAGTGTTTGGGTTGTCTTGTTATTCTATCCATACTCCATGAGAGTCTATTCTGGTAAGAAATGCCTTATGATCTTAGAGTGTTGTGACCTCTATTCCTTTGAGATATTGCTCATATTGATTTCATGATTGTTTTTTCCACTGGAGACCTTGTGAGAATCTCCCCATGGTGGTTTCATAGTATGCTCAATTATGCCATTGCTAGATCTTGCGAGGTCATTTATATTTATGAAATTACGATTCCATACTGCCCGAAGGGAGGCACTATACGTACGTTAGACTGTGGACATTACGGAAGGTCCTCAGTCTCCGCCCATCGTGCCCGTAAGCACTGGTGGGGCTAGCATCCTAGACGCATGGCAGGGTTCCACAAGAGAACCCCTAGGGTGGTTCTGATATATTATTTTAGTCACTTGTGAGCAACCGGTTCAGCGAGCAGAAATTGTAACTCCTTTCACTTTAGATGTTTGGAGCCTTTAATATAATTGTCATTCTCTCCTTACCCTTATGTACGGTAGGAGCCATATTGATGTTCTTCCTATACTTGCGAGTTGGAATTGTTATTGTTGACTAATTTTGCAGGTGTTTAGACCTTGGTTAAGTTCAGATGTTGTGGAATGTCTATAACCTTTGTTATTCTTATTCTCTTCATACTGCTTCTTTTCATTCAGTGGGTTTTTACATCCTACTGAGTGTTTCTATGAAATACTCATGCATCCTCTGATGCAGGCGCAAGTGACAATTGAGATCAGGAAGTGCAATAGTGGAATGGCGGATTGCAAGCGCCGAGAAGAGTTTAAAGATTATTAGTTATTTGTTTTACTTTTCTTAATGCTTATGACATTTTTGGCAATTGTGTGCCATAGACTTATAGGATTATTTTATTTGACTTTGTTAAATGGATTATTAGTAAGTAAATTCATTTCATAGTATTCATTGATGTCTATTATTGTATTACACTGATTGCGGGCATAATCGGTTACACGTCCTTTTGAGATGATTGTAATCGGTTGGAAAATCGACTGTTTGGACGCGTGCCCGGGATCTCTACCTCGAAATGTATTCCATTGATTGGCTTCCGCACTCCGATCGAGGTATGGGATTTTGGGGCATGACAACGTGGTATCGGAGCCCTCAAAGTCAGTCTAATACAGTACGGACATTGCTGAATTATGAGATGAGATAGTAGAACTTGATAGAAAGTAAAAGGGGTATCTAGAAGAACTTACTATATGAGAGTAGATTCTTAGGTAGAACCTGAAACCTTATTTTAGAATACTAATAATGACATTTCTTGTGTAGATTTAAATGGCTAGAACAAGAAGCGGTAGGATCTATGAGAAAGACAAACAAGAAGCCGTTAGGCAGTGGCTTGAGGATTGGAAAAAGAAGGACATAGGGAGTGGAACTGAAGATGACCCATTACAGATTGATATAGAGGAAGTCCAGAACCCAGTGGCTGAAGTAGAATCCTTACCCATAGACGACCCAGAGTGGGATCCTTACTTGGATTATGTGCCAGGTATGGAGATCGAAGGATATCAGCAAGAAGAGATTCGAGTGGAGTTTACAAATGGATCTCCTCCTATATTTGTGATGGTAGAGGCCAAAATTGTGAGAAAACACCCTAATTATGTTCGGGCTAAAAATGATGCAGCATTGTCTAACATTCTGTATCATAGGTTTAAATCTTTGGGTTACAGGTGGCCATACATGACGATGTGGGAAATTCTATGGCATACGTACTTGAGACTTGCACCAACCTGGTTAGCTTTAGACATACTGGATGATTACCTCTGAAGGCAAGAGCGTAGGAAGGATGGCTAAGAGAAAGAGTTAGGATATTTTAATTGATTTATGTGTTACGTCCGAGAGGAGAGTACTACATTTTGAATTGACAAGTATATGTCCGAGAGGAATATGCTAGCCAATTAGGAATTTATTCAAAAGAGAGAAACGATAAGCTGGTTTATTGTGTGGTGGATTCGAAGCCTTGGCACTTTCCATATTAGTTAAAATCCATTTGAAAGTAGTTAAATTTTATTGCTTTCTCTAGATTAATTAAAACTGCAACTTTCTTTCACTTAAATTTGGTAAATCATTAATCCCTCCCTGAGGTTCGACAACCTTTTCCAATACTCACCGTAGTACAATTGCCTTGTGCACTTGCAAGGGTTTTATATTTAAACGATCAGCAGGACAAGTCCTTAACTCATCTAAGGGAATGGGGCTGAAAGCCTATGATTAAGTCATCGTTAGTAGCAACCCAATCTTTCTGAGTGGAGATCCCACGACGAATATTCAATGGGTAACAACAAGCTAATGCGTGATTTGTAGAGCACTAATTTAATAAATTGTATGCTCATTCCCGTGTTATGATGAGAGTGCTCTACTGCATATGAAACAGGTTGACAAAAGTCTTAATGAGGTCAAGGTATAAATGGTAGGGTATTATTATGCAGATTACCCTTGGAGACTGTCACCTATATGAGTGCTACTGAGGTCATAGTTAAGGAGAACGGGGGCTTGTTCTCTAATGTGCAACTCATGAAAAGATATAAGGCGCATGGCCTTAAAGCGCTACCCCGAATGATCTCGAAAATAGAGTTACTCTAACTGTTAGGTTTGTCAAAGCTCTTGCTTTAAGGTTCAAGTTCAAGACTTAGTTCACTTCGAACTTGTGAGAGTGGCGGCTTACCCAACTAGGTGTAGGTTCAAACCCGCAAGGTACCTATCGCCGAAAACTTAGAGTACTATTGCTCAATGTCTCATTCATGTGTCGTATGCATTTTAGTATGTAGACTAGTTTAATATCAAGTCATGGTTGGGATTGTTGAAATTTGACTTGAAATTAAACAAAATAGTTAAAAAATAAAGCGATCGATCGGCAAAAATGACGCGATCGATCGCGTAAGTGGCTGCAATCAATCGTGATAGAACTGATCGATCGTATCTACTGAGATTTTTTGAAAATTGGTTTTCGCATTGGAACCGATCGATCGTAGTTACTGGAATTTGAGGATTTGTGCACCGCAATAAACCGATCGATCGGTTTGAAAGGTTCGAGCGATCGATCGGCTATACGATTACAGTCGGGAAAATGGCCGTTTCTCTGCGAAAAACTGCGTCTCTTCTTCCAGAAAAGGCCTAACAAAGTCCTATATATTGAGAACGATTTTTCTCAGAAAAGGGTTACAGAAACAACAAAAGAACTCATTCTTCTCCTCTCTTAATTCTTGGTTCATCATTGAGCAATAGAATCTCTGCTGATTGAGATCCAGTCAGTTTGATTTGTGTGCACTTTTAAACTGACGGTGTGGTTCGTTGTATCTTGGGAATGGAACGTCATTGATTGCCTGTGCACGGAGGGCGGCGTATCTGTTTCAAGGACAGCGCATAGCGTGCCTCGAACCTGGTTATAATTTCTTCATGTCTTTCTGGTATTTTCATAAACATTATTTGTCAATTGAATGTGAATATTTGGTAGTATTCTAGCCCTCTTATATGTGATAATCCCAACATATTAGGCTAGGGGACTGGTTGAACGTCCAAGGGGGCTATATAAGGGCTTCCTAAGTTGTATTATTGTATGTTTCCTCTCAAGGTGGTGGTTATAAGATTTAGGGTGTTTGAGAGAGGCCTTGTAATATAAGGATTGAGAGAAGGATTGGGTATTGTATGCTTGTAATATCTGGGAATTAGAGAGAGCATGTTGCACTCTTGTTTCTACGATAGTGGAAGGAAACCATTTCTTGGTGGCAAGGCGGTGTTACCCGAACCACATAATTTCGCTGTGTATTTTCTTTTGCTTGTTTTGTCCAATTTTCTTATTTATTCGATCATCCAACGGGGTCAAAACACCAGCACTACCATGTTGACTCTTAAGAGATAATTAGTTCCTTGCTTTTGAAATTTGCTTTGTTAAGCGTACGGCTGAATGGCATCATCCGACAATAGATGGTTTCTCCAAGTCATACTATAATTGTTATTTAAATTAATCATTCGGCAAGCGATGAATTGCATCTGTTAAGAAAGCATTACTCTAGGCCTTGTTGCATTTCATTTACATTGTATTTGTGTAACTGTATTTTCCAGTTTGTGTTGTGTTTCTAGGCCATGAAAATCTGGAAAAAAAATGATTGTGGTCGATTTTAGTCGCAATAATTTTAGTTAGTCAATTTGAAGCTGATTCTTTAGAGTTGAGAATCTAGATTGCCCGCTTATTCCAGGGACCATGAGTCCATGTCCCCATGTTGTTTTCATCTGTTCTATCTTTCAATGTTTTAATAAATTGTTGCATACTCCTTTTTGGCCAGAAGGCTTTGTTCAGCTACCTCTTTTATTTGCTGCTTTCAAGCTTTTTCTTTGGCATATCTGACAATTTTATTTTTGAAAATGGATGCAGCAAGCCTGTTTATTGTGGTTTGATTTCGTTTAGACCTAAATTTAATATGTGGTAGTATAAAAATCAATTTTATAATTAATTACTTTGCTTTATCATCATCAACTTTCAATTTTGCAAATAAGGAGCAACTCCACTATGCAAACAGATCCGTGGTGACTAGTTATCAAGTAGAACTTCCAAACATATTGGTTGTTAGGGTGAGATTTATGAAAGTTTCAAGAATTGGACAAAAACAAGAGGTTCAAATCTATGATCTTTGCTTGCCAAGACTGAGAACGATTCTTTTTTTTACGTGGGACGACCTTCTCTTGGCAGATAAATGCCACACTCTGACTTTTATGGAGTGGCATGAACGAACTAATTTTCGAATCCTTCGATTAATTGGCAAGAAAATGGAGGCAAAATGATAATTTTAAAATAACAGAAGAAATGCCAAGAGAAGTGGCTAAATTTCAACAGAAATACAAGAAAAATAAATCTCTCCCACAATGCGAGATATCTTCTTTCTTGGTGATGGATTTCTCCTCTTCCTCTTTGTGCAGGGCTTCCGGTTGTCTTCAACTTTGTGTCCTTCTGACTTTTGACGAAGGCTCTTGGGAAAAGGATTGGGTTTTGGTTTTACGCGAATTTTTGGTGGACGATGAGGTCTTGGGGAAATTTTGAGCTTTTTACGTCTGACCTGGCGCCAAACACGGGTTTCTCATATTACCCGGAATCACTTTCTTCCTTCCATATGACCCGGAAAGTACCCAAAATGCCCTTAGGTTTAGGTATAAGCCACCCACTCTTTGGTTTTCCATATTACCCGGAAAGGGAGCGACTACCCGGAGAAGCTGCCGTTAGTTGGAGAAGAAGGCGTTCCGTCCGGCCTCTCTGCCCATATCATCGCCGGCGCCGGCGCCGTCGAACTCCGAAAAGGTCATCTTCGCGGCAACAAGCGGGAAAACGAGCGGGAAAGATCGGGTATTGGAAAACAACTTCAACAGAGGCAACGTACATTGAAAAACTCGTAGGTGAAGTTAAAATACAACGATTTCTATCATGAAAGTTGGTTCCAGAGAAGAAAGTTGAAAACTTAGCAAGTTTTCAACTATTGTTACAATCATGTCGTCGACAACACGACTGTAACAATAGTCGTGTTTGATGAAACACGACTCATAGACGTTGCTTTTCACTCATATACGGTTTTCAATATATCGTGTCTCACGGATTTTTAACTTATTTCGGTATTTTAATGGCAGGTACGGATGGAGAAGATAGTTCTTTGTTTACACTATGATGGAGTTTTGACAAATTCTGATACGTACGTGGGCGGGAAACGGAAGCTCCTGCCTCACGTAAAGGTAAAAGGTACGGCACTCTCACGTCGAACGCGTCAGAAAGTGTAAATAATATGCTTCTAAAGGCAAGGTTTTGGCCAATAACTCGGTTGATCGAGCAAACGCGGGCGACCACAAGCGTCCATTTTCAGAGACGCCGAATAGAAGCAGACGGCCTACCGACTCCGTTAACAAAATATGCACAGAATCATATCAATCAGATGAGGAATCAGAGTGCTGGAACAGTTCGAGTTCAACCGCTATCATTACGGCAGTTTGAAGTGACATCTTTATACCATGTGGTAAGCATAAATTCGTTTTCTATAAGATACGACTATAACAAAGTCGTGTCGACGAATACATGACTACTCATACAGTCGTGTCGTCTTATGCACGACTAGTCATACAGTCGTGTCTTCGACGACACGAGTATTCTTGGAAGACACTGATGTTGTTCATGTTGTCGCATCAGGATGTTGTTGACCTTACGAATAGAACCTGCACATGTGGCTTCTTCCAGAGCATGGGACTTCCATGCAAGCACGCCATGGCATGTATTGATGAGAGGAGTCTGGAAGCGGTAGAATATTGTGAGAAGTGGTACTGCGCAAGTACGTACGAAGAAGTAGTGTTCCCTACTTTAGACAGAAGTCAGTGGGGAAATTACGGGGTTTTATTTAAATGCGAACCGCCCAAGCTTGAAGCTCCAAAGAAGGGCAGGAGAAAGACAAAGAGAATTGAGTCACAGCCCGATCCACCTGCAAGGCCACGTTCGAAATGTGGGATTTGTCGTGAAGTTGGTCATAACCGTACAAAGTGCACCAACAGCCCGGTTCCGAAAGAAAATCGGACGCGCAGGAAACGAACACTTCCGCAACAAGGCAAACTGACTACGAACGAGACATCGCATGTACGCCGCTCCGGCTTACCTCAGCCCCCACCATTCTTCACTTAGGATGTAGTCAAATTCTTGTATAGCGCATATTAACTTCTACCGAAATTAACATCTATACTGTCGTGTATTGTGAAACACGACTATATATAAAGTCGTTTTCCATTAGAGACGATTATATACGTAATCGTGTTGTATCAGAGATGATTATATACGTAGTTGTTTTCCATCAGAGACGATTATATACGTTGACCTGTTGTATGAAGGCCGTATTCAAAGTCATGCTTGCGATATTTTGTCTACATCTGGTATGAGTCAAAAAAAGAATTGGAATTATTTGAAAGAGAACTGTACAACAAGGTGTCAAAAATGAATTCGAATTATTTGAAAGAGTACGGTATTTACAGCAAATGCACTTTGTACATTAAAATAATGTGAATAAAATGAAATCCAATTTATTCTTTATCCGGAAGCCGCATAAAACCCGCAACTGTGACGGCATCTTTTGTGCCTTGTCCGGAATCGTCGTCAAACTCGTTGTTAATAACCCCCCGAATCAAGGTTGAAGCGATGACTAGTCGCCACAGTCGTGTGATTGTGGACTGATCAAACTCTGGTGGGTTGACATTGGACGCCAAATGCGCGACGTACATCATGATGAAGATGCCACAGTCTTTCGAATTTTGTTGCCACGGCGCTTTGGCTATCTGAGTCATCTTCCAGTCTAGCAAACCAAACCACCCCAGCTTGCCTGCCATCACAACGTTCATGAACTGCGTGAATTTGTCAGCAGCTTTTCTGTGATGCGGATATAATTGGGATCTGCCAGACAGCGGGTTGTAGAAGCGCCATACACAGTGCGGGAAATGGACATACACGAGGCAGAAGTGGGAGCCGGTGCGGATTGGGAAAAATGCGTAGAACATGTTCCTGTTCAAGCCGTCGAGCATCCTCCCGAGCTTTTTAACCAATTTGGCATTATTTCCTCCTTCCTGGTGCTCCTGCGAAAGAGCAAGAAATTTAGACAACAATGCTCGTAATATCATACTTAATTATTTATCACTCCTTATGCAGGGAACACTTACGTTGTCGAATATCTCTTTGAATGCGTGGCAACCAAAAAATGCCCACGGATATTTCATCGGGTTTCTGTCATTGCGCTGGCTCAACATACGTAAAAACACATCTATAACCTATGGAAAAACATCCACACGAGTCATTACAACTTCCAATTAAAAGTCGATTATTCTATATATACGATTTTCATGCTAGTCGTGTCGTCGATAGACATGACTATGCGTATAGTCGTGTATTGCAAAGACACGACTACGCGAAAAGTCGTATCTACTACAAACGACTTTACGTCAACAAAAACATATGAGGAGCATAGGTTTACTTACATTGGTGTTTATTTCTGTTGTTTGTAGGAGGGATAAATAGTCGTCATCACATAGCGTTGGGATTGGATAAGCCTTCCTCGGATTGGCGATCCATCCATCTATTGCCACTCTATCCCGCTCTAACAATACCCCCATGTCGAAGCATAACTCCACATCGGCATAGTTGTCGGGGAGTGCAATTACAGACTTAGACTTTTGAGGGGTTAGGAGGACATCGACGTCAACTGGCTGGGATGCGGTTAAGCCAGTGCCCTCCGCCACCTCCTCCTCCTCCCTCGCCTCCTCCTCCTCCTCAGCCTCCTCTTCCTTCACCTCCTCCGTCTTCTCCTCCTCCATCGCCTCTTCGTCGGCCTGCACCTCCTCCTCCTTCGGCTCCTCCTCCTTCCCCTCCTCCTCCTCCCCCTCCTTCTCCAGAACATCCGCCTTCACCTCCTCCTCGTCGACATCCCCGCCCTTCACATCCTCCTTCACCTCCTCCTTGACAGTTTCGATATCCGACTGCTGTAAGGAAGAGATGACCTCATCGATGATAGAGGTCGCTTGTCGATCGGATATGGTTTGTTCGGAGTCGGCTTTCGGCTGAGGGGACGTATTCCTTCTTTCCTGCTCCTCCACCATTCTCCGTATATGGTCATCTTCTCTAATCCTCTGTAATTCCCTCGCGGAGACAGTCCTCATTCGCTTCCTTACCACTACACCAGTAGGGAATAGGTCCCGTCTGTACGGAGGACGGGACTCGACTTCTGCATGCTCCATATCTTCGTTGAATTCTGGTTGGAGCTTCTTCAAAAACAACTTGGCAGAGGATCTCTTTGTAGCCCATTCAATCTTGTCTTCCTCATCTGCGCGTTTGATGGGAGCTAAAATGACATTTTACTTATTCATGTCAGTAGTAGCAGCACGATAAAAAACATAGTCGTGTTGTATGAAACACGATAAACCACATAGTCGTGTATCATTAAATACGACAAATATAATAGTCGTGTATCATGGGGCACGAAAAAATAAATCATCGTCTACAACTTACCTTTACCCCATTTCGTCGAATACAGATGTGACTTCCTTGCCAGCTCCTTTGTCCGCATACCAATAGGAGTGTTCTTGTTATGCTCCTTGTCACGGGGCCGCTTCTTTGGGTCCATCTGATGCACTGATGACTTCTGTGGCTCCATTTGGGGCCGCTTCTTTGGCTCCATCTGATGCACCGATGACTTCTTTGGCTCCATTTCGGGCTGCTTCTTTGGCTCCATCTGATGCACTGATGACTTCTGTGGCTCCTTCGTCGGCTCGTCAGTCATCTCCTCCTTCGGATGCAGGAGAGTCTGACCTTCTAACAGCATTGACGCTGAGGCGGCAGAGGCCTTCATAGAGTGGAGAATCTCTCGCAGAGGTCCGACTCTCCTTCCCATCTCCTCATACGAAGACAGAGCTATCCCAATTAGTGACTGTATGCCCTGAAGGGCACCCTCCAATCGCCCCATTGCAGTTGCAATGGACTGGGCAGCCGTCCTCGAGGAAGTGGAGGCAGGTTGGTTGGGAGTCCTCTTCATTTCCGGCCTCTCCGGCCTCTGCCGTCGTGGAGGAGGGGCCCCTGAGGTTGACGAAGCAAGGAGAGATGCCTCTCCGGCCATCGGGCTGATTACGTCGACGAGTTCCTCCCCTATTTGAAGATTGTGGAACACTCCCGTCCAATAGTCGGCCATACGGTGCTTCTTCTGTGCACCTTTCTTCACCTCTGTAATGAGGGCCCCACTTCCTGGCCATCTTTTCGTCCGTGGGCTGGTCGGGCCCATGACAGGATGGAAGATTGTCGTGTGCTCGAAAAACCAAATCTGCATAGTAAACAGATGAAAACATTATAACAATGCGCGGTTACCTTAGTCGACTATAAGTTCAACACGAATTGAACTATGGTCGTGTCCTAAAGAACACGACTATATACTTAGTCGTGTTCCATCATACACGACTATAAATATAGTCGTGTGCTATAATACACGACTATATATATAGTGGTATTGTATAAGACTTTTTCCCGATCGAAGACTATGAATGCTACATACCTGAAGGACATATGTGGCGCCATTTAGGCATCCACCGCCCAGGCACTCTCCTTGCGATCTCGCCCCCACTAGTCTGCTGGTATGGGTTATACTAGAAACTAACATCTTATGTATAGCCCCAGCCCAATTGTATGACCTCAATCTTGGGAGGTCGTCAATGTAACGGTACAAAGAGGGATGAACCGCTCTAGTGCTGTGTGGAAACAGCACCGTGCAGAAGAGGAGGCAGATGAACATCCTCGCAATGTCCTCCTCTTCCATCTTCAGTTCGCCCGCGCTAAGCTTGTCTATAATTTCCTCAAGGTGTGGAATTTCCGCTCTCCTCGCGGCGAAGTACTTTATGAAGAATTGACCTTCCGGTCGGCGTGTCAAGGAGGGGAGGACCTCAACTCTTTCGCCCTTTGCGGGCAATCCGGTGATAAGGGCAACATCTTCCTCTGTGAAATGTAGCGTCCTACTCAGGAGGGGAGGACCTCAAATTGCTTTCATATAAAGTAAAAACATGGAAACAGTGAAAACAATTCCACAAGCCCTGTAAACAGTTGTCATGTAACTGAAGTCTTTTCTGTCCGCCTAGACGTCCTGTCAGGACATCCGCCAGTGGATGAGAACTGTTAATCCCATGATTGATGGCGCACAGGCATGTTCTGTGACCAATCATAAGATCGACGACTCCTGTTCATGGCGAATATCCTGGCAACGAACTTCAAGAGAGCTTCCTCATGTAACATGCAACGAACTTCAAGAGAGCTCAGAAATTCTTGGTTGCTTTTTCAGCCTTGAGCTTCTAGATTTTTCACTAGAACATCTCTTGTTCTCTTTCTTTGAAGGGCTTGTGCCATCATCTTCATCGATGCTTTCATCACTATCTTCACTATCTCCAGTATCAGATTCATAATTGCCCTGGGATGGAAGAAAAGATGGCTGAGAGCCCGCCATTGCAGAATCAGCTAGAGCCACAGCATCTGATGTACAAAGGTCGGCAACTCCAAGCATCAAATCCTGAAATACCAACCAGAGTTAATGTCAGATTATGACCTACCAAGCAGCAGTGATATAGCCAAAGAGATGGAACAAAATAAACTTAGCTTACAAGATAAACTTAGTAAAATCAAAATCTTCCATGCCCTTCTCGCAACTTTTTAAAAATAAATTTCGCTTACATGATAACTTTCAAACATCTTTATTAAGAAACAAATGTATAATCATTTTCCATGTTGATGATGCACAGTGGAGTCAAGAACATGCTTGAATTACACAGTTTTGTTTGTCCCAAAGTATTTCACGGTCGTACTCACTCTCCGGGCGAACGTTGTAGAGGTTATCTTCTCTCCGGGAACATGAAATGGATTTGAGACAACATCCACATAAGCAGCATGAATTCTTCAAGAAGACAAGAATGTCCATACGGACAGTAGGATGAACTGATCCTTCAGAATAGTTTTCAGAACACAGGGAAATAATCACAGCACAACTTACGTTTCTAACATCTGCATCTTTAACATCAAGATCAATTGTGACCATAATAAATTTCACCTTGGTGTTTTTCAAGTAACCACATCTGGCTGAAGTACTTGATAAATACCTCACGGACAATAAACTTGATACCTTGAAACATTTTCCTCTGATTTAACTGACAACATAAGATTTAAAATGAAGAGTAGATCAGATATCTCAAGGCAAAAACTAGCTTGTACCTCAGCTTAGCGCAGGCTCTTAAACAGTTTTCTGAAGACAAATGAAACTGCAAAAATACTATTACTAGGGGACATATGGAGTATTAGAAGCTCATTTTAGTAGAAAAATACTAAGCCAAGTACAGATAACCCATGAATTTAGCAAAAAGCAGACCCATGTTTTGGAAGTGCCTGCATATCAATGCTGAGCATACGCCTTTGACTTAATACCTCAAGGTGGATTAGTTCTAGTAACTCAGTAACTTGAAATCACAAGAAAAAAATATTGGAAGATTTATGCACCAGAGACAAAAATAAATAGAACCATTTGCTTTAGTCAATAGCAACGAAGCAGGCATACACAAAAAAACAAGAATAGATAGACATTAAACTAAGTAATAAACAAAAGTAGATAAGCTAAAATCAATATGTAGCAAAGCAGACATACAAAAAAAAGAATAGATAAACATTAAACTAAGTAATAAACAAAAATAGGTAGGCTAAAATCAATATATAGCTTAGTTTAACACTTGCACAAAGATTAATCAAAAGAATAATAACTTACGTACAGCCAAACAGGAATGCTAAGGGTTAATTTACATATTAGGACAGTTCAAAAATTAAGCAGAGATGCCTGATAGAAGGACAGTAACTAAACTTCTTTATATCCATTACTCTGTTAAGGGTCAATCAAATACTGCTAATTGGAGTACTTCTTCCGACAAAGTACAAAAAATATGGGGTCAATCAAACAGAGATTGCGTATCTAACAAAAAAGAGTTTACTTGCAAAGATAACTATACCCAATGATAACAATATTCATCTGACAATTCCAGGTATTGTTCCCTAACTCAGTTGACCCGGTAAGTTAATACATTTTCTAGCTATAGGCCCAAACAAAAAATTCTTGAACTTCTATATATGTTTTGCTCAATTTAATATTTCATTAACCCACAGTGATTCTACGCAAAATAATGATTATTGATTATATGCTATAGAGAGACTAATCTTAAGAACTCTCACCAGTTCGTTAAAAAAAATAAAAAAGCTAACCCAAACCTTATCACCAGATTTCTTAGATAAATGGAATAAGTGCTCAACAAATATGAGATGTCCACTCCGTTCAGTCACAGGCCATGCAACAGATTTACAAAGAGGACCAATGTTTACATAAAAAAAATTTATGTGAAAGAAGTAAAAACAAGAAAGAAAAAAAAAGGCAATATCCCTCGCGTATGTAGGGATAAGTTGAATCCTTCAACAAAGGAAAAATCTACTCAAAATGGTTAAGTGTGGCCTCATGGGCCCTACAAAATAACCACTAAGAAAACACATGATAAAATAAGCCCCATGGGCCTGAAACAAAATTGTTAAATGACCAAGAAATGCCTCATGGGCTTAGCCACAAAATAAAAATCAAAATGGCTCAAGTAAAGCCTTATGGGCTTAGCCAGCCAGAATCAAAATTGGCTAAGTGAGGCCCATGAGTCTCACAATACAATTAGCCACAAAGTTACAAATGGTCAAATAAGCTCCATTGGCTTGACCAACAAAACTATTATATGGCTAAGAAAATCCTCATGGGCTTAGCCACAAAACAAAAATCAAAATGGCCCAAGTAAAGCCCTATGAACTTGGCCACCCAAAATCCAAATTGGCTAAGTGAGGCCCAATGGGCCCCACCTTAGAATAGCCATCCAAAAGACGCAAGTCAAAAGTTATATTTGTGCTATGTGAAACCTAAAAGATTTCGAGTAGCCAACTAAAAGTTGAACAGCTAGCCACCAAAATCAAAATGGTCAGGCTGTTAAATTGGCTAAGTGAGGTCCTTGTGGGTCCCACATAAAAAATAGCCACCTCCACTCTTCTACCACCTCCAAAGTCCCATTAACTTCAAAACCTCCGTGAACCACCTCAAACGCCCCCACCACCTTAAATTGTCGAGTTTTTTCCATATTACATGGCACCAACTTTTGTTTTCCCATATTACCTGGTTTTTCCAGTGAAATCCCATATGGCCAGGAATCGACACAAAAAGTACCCAAAATACCCTTAAGTTTAGGTATAACCACCCACACTCTGTATTTTTCCAGGTACCCGGAGAAACTCGTGTTCAGTCGGAGAAGAAGGCGTTCCGTCCGGCATCTCCGCCCATATCATCGCCGGCGCCGGCGCCGGCGCCGGCCAAATCGGAAAAGGTAATCTTCGCGCCAAAAAGCGAGAAAACGAACGGGATGAAAGGATTTTGATGTAAGAGTAGCGGGGAAGCCCTCCCAACTACAAAAATTAAGATCTACATGTAAAGAAACACATATAAAGATCACCCATTTGTGTTGGACCGCTCCTGGACATGAAATAAGAGGATAAAAATGAGCAAAAGCGTTAAATACTCGTCGGCGAGTAACAAGTTCAATTTATATATCTTCTTTCTTCTTATTTTTTCTTATTTTTTATCCTAATATATCTTAATGAGGTGGAAGAGGAGGAAAAATAAGGAAGAACGCAAAAAAAATGGGCAAAAACGGATAAAAAATAAGCGAGTTATGACATTTCAAACATTCTCATTTTATCGTGTCGTCGAAGACACGATAAATATTCAAGTCGTGTCTTACAAGACACGACTCATGACTTGGATATTTTTCATGTCTTCGACGACACGATAAAATAGGAATTTTTAAAATGTGATAACTCGCTCATTTTTCATCCGTTTTTGCCCATTTTTTGTGTTCTTCCTTATTTTTCCTCCTCTTCCCCTTCATTAGGATCACATAAAGATATATAAATTGAACTTGTTACTCGCCTATGAGTATTTTACGCTTTTGCCCATTTTTATCCTCTTATTTCATGTCCAGGAGCGGTCCAACACCAATGGGTGATCTTTATATGTGTTTCTTTACATGTAGATCTTAATTTTTGTAGTTGGGAGGGCTTCCCCGCTACTCTTACATCAAAATCACTTCATCCCGCTCGTTTTCTTGTTTTTTGGCGCGAAGATTACCTTTCTCGATTTGGACGGGCTGGCGCCGGCGCCGGCGATGATATGGGCAGAGATGCCGGACGGAACGCCTTCTTCTCCGACTGAACACGAGTTTCTCCGGGTACCTCCTCAGATTCCGGGTAATATAGAAAAACGCAGAGTATGGGTGGTTATACCTAAACCTAAGGGTATTTTGGGTACTTTCTGGGTCATATGGAAGAAAGAAAAAGATTCTAGGTGATATAAGAAACCGGAAGTTGGCGTCAGGTCATATGTAAAGACCTCTAAACTGTCCCACCACTCCCACTCACCCAATCACTCCATCCTCCATCCTTCTTAGCAACCTCTATAAATACCCCTCACTTCAACGTAGAAAAAGGGGAGGGCAAGGGAACTCTAAATAAAGTTCCAAGCACAGAAGCCTTCAGATACCTCCAAAATACTATTGCCCACCAAAACAAAAAATTCAATCCTCTTATGAAGAACCTTCGTCAAAAGTTAGAAAATTGAAGACAACCGAAGTTCTGCACAAAGTATGAGAAAGAAGGTTGGCGATTGAACAGTGAAACAAACCTCTAGCACTCAAGAGCAGAAGCCTTCAGAAATTTCCGAGTTTTTTCCATATTACCTGGCGCCAAATTTAATATTCCCATATTACCAGGTTTTTCCCGTGAAATCTCATATGACCCGGAATCTGGACTTGAAGTACCCAAAATGCCCTTTCTTCTATTTTTTCGTGCTAATACTGTGCGAAGAGGCGTGTTGTGTACAACACGAAAAAAGGGTGAAGTTCTCCGGCGATATACATCGGCGACGTCACCGGCGACCAGCGAGTTGGAGCGGCGATTCAACCGGCGGAATACATGGACGAGTTCGAGCCTATTCGCGTCCCCCATCTCGATATCGAGCTGCCCCCTGCTGGATTTCGACGACACGACTGAGGGAGAGTGGACAAAGGCGGCGATTTGAAGCGCATACGTCGGGATTTCTGATCTTCAACCTTCTGAGCTCCCCCGCGGCTCCCTCCGCCTGCATGCAACAGGCGGATTGACCGGATTGAGCTTCGGTTGATGGCGAGGAAGACTGTGAATAGGCCTTCTGCGCTATACAAGACTTTGACTACATCCTAAGTGAAGAATGGTGGGGGCTGAGGTGAGCCGGAGCGGCGTACATCCGCTGTCTCGTTCGTAGACAGTTTGCCTTGTTGCGGAAGTTTTCGTTTCCTGCGCGTCCGAGGTTCTTTCGGAACGGGGCTTTTTGTGCACTTTGTACGGTTGTGACCAACTTCACGACAATTCCCACATTTCGCACGTGGCCTTGCAGGTGGATCAGGCTGTGACTCAATTCTTTTTGTCTTTCTCCTGCCCTTCTTTGGAGCTTCAAGCCTTGGCGGTTCGCATTTAAATAATACGCCGTAATTTCCCCACTGACTTCTGTCTAAAGTAGGGAACACTACTTCTTCGTACGTGGTGCGGTACGTACTTGCGCAGTACCACTTCTCACAATATTCTACCACTTCCAGACTCCTCTCATCAATACATGCCATGGCGTGCTTGCACGGAAGTCCCATGCTCTGGAAGAAGCCGCATGTGCATGTTCTATTCGTAAGGTCCACAACATCCTGATGCGAAAACATGAACAACATTAGTGTATTCGACAATACAGTCGTGTCGTCGAAGACACGACTGTATGGCTAGTCGTGTCTTCGACGACACGACTTTGTTATAGGCGTCTCTTACAGAAAACAAATTTATGCTTACCACATGGTATAAAGATGTCACTTCAAACTGCCGTAATGATAGCGGTTGAACTCGAACTGTTCCAGCACTCTGATTCCTCATCTGATTGATATGATTCTGTGCATATTTTTTAACGGAGTCGGTAGGCCGTCTGCCTCTATTCGGCGTCTCTGAAAATGGACGCTTGTGGTCGCCCGCGTTTGCTCGATCAACCGAGTTATTGGCCAAAACCTTGCCTTTAGAAGCATATTATTTACACTTTCTGACGCGTTCGACGTGAGAGTGCCGTACCTTTTACCCGGATATTCGACGTTCGCCCAATGTGTTTTCGGAATATTGTCAACATATTTCCAGGCCGCCTCATTGTGTTCCTTCATCTTCTCCATCGTAGCGTCGAATTCTGGTCTCCTGAAGCATTTTGCAGCTCGGAATAGGAGTTCCTTCAGGTACTTATCCTTCCAAGTATTAAGCATATTTGCGGCCATATGCCGGAGGCAAAACCCATGGTGAGCCTCGGGAAAGACATCGGCGACCGCTCTCAGAAGGCCCTTCTGTCTATCAGAGACAATAGTGTCCAGGGATGCCGGGGGGTCCGTAAAGAGAAAACATTTAAGTAAGGTGAGGAACCACGTCCTGTACAAGTGAGAGACAAACATATTAAACATAGAATGCTTCAGGTTGTTACAAGGTCGTCTATAAGCAAAGGACGACTAGATGAGTAGTCGTGTTGTCGATTACACGACTGTGTGCCCAGTCGTGTCGTGCCTAACACGACTACTCATACAGTCGTCTTTCCTGGTTCTAAACTTACCACGTTTTGATATTCTCTTTATCCACAATTGCATATGCAAGACACATTAATTGTTGATTGCCGTCGATTGCTGTAGCAACCAATAATACTCCAGGGTACTTTCCTTTTAGGAATGTTCCATCAAGCGTGAGCAACGGTCTCAGTGTTCTTCGGAATGCTCTTGCAACCGGGCCGAACATCCAAAACACACGTCTGAAGTCGTAGTCGGCTAACTCAATTGGGATATCAGGTATATCAGCTGATCTTTCGATGACCACATGTGTACCTGCGTTAGACCGCTCTAATTCCCTTCCGTATTGTGGCAAAATACGATAAGCGTCTTCAGGGTTGCCATCGATCAATCGGATCAATTCCTCTTTCGCCCTCCATGCCCTTTTATAGTTGACGGTGGCGCCCCAATGCTTCTCAATGTATTGTTGGATATTTGAGATTTTTATGGAGTTTGAATCCTTATGGAGGCCATGACACTTCCTCGCGATCCAGAGGTGAGAAGCCAATGGATGATCTTTCGAACTTAGAGAAGTGTCACATGTATGCCGTTCTTCCCTCCTTGTTACGCTGACTCCATCAAGTCTGTTCGACGCTCGTATGTACCACTTGCACCCCGAAACCTTGCAACTTGCAGCGAATGTGTCCTTGCTCTCATCCGCTACTTTGAACATGAATTTCCTCTTGATTGCCAGATCAGTTAGAACCATCTTGAACTGCTTGACGCTTTCGAATCTAGCCCCTAAGGTAAGTTGTGCCTCGTAGTCTTCTGCTTGCAAACTTCCGGTCAACATCGTCTCCTCTTCACAATGTTTTGAAGGACCGGCCTCTGCAGAATAGGTACCCCAATCCCAACCACCATCACCCTCAATATTGAGATAGTCATCGTCCTCCGACGCGACAGATTTCCCTTTAGATGTGTCTCTTGCCGTTGGACCTCTAGAGGTTGATGTTCGCGTGTGATATGGCTGGCTGAAATGTGGTACTGTAAGAGGCTCATCCCACTCATCTGCAGACCACGGTAATTCATCTTCATCCAACAATTCTTCTTCATCTGGACTGGAATCTTCATCGTCATCTTCTTCTTCATCTTCACCTTCTCCATCTCCGAAACTGCGGGCAAAAACATGTATGAATGGACTTGACAAAACGATTGCACGTACTATGAGGTATTGTTTTATGCAACACAAATTGACTTATAGTCGTCTACGATTCAACACGACTAGGTATATAGTCGTGTTCAATACGGCACGATAACCCTTTTAGTCGTGTACTATGAGGTATTGTTTTATGCAACACGAATTGATTTATAGTCGTCTACGATTCAACACGACGAGTATATAGTCGTGTTCAATACGGCACGATAACCCTTTTAGTCGTGTACTATTATAGTCGACTATAATAGCACACGAGTTGCTTGTATCCGCGCCTTAGAAGTCTCACCTCGCATAGTCCCCATCTCTTCCTCCTTCGACTGCTGATGCGGGTGTCTTATTGCCCGGGCTGGACGGCCTCTCCGGCGGTGTGTTACTGCCCGGCATCACTTGTGCCTCTGGTAGCCTCTCCGGCGGTGTGTTACTGCCCGGCATTACTTGTGCCTCTGGTAGCCTCTCCGGCGGTGTGTTACTGCCCGGCATCACTTCTGCCTCTGGTAGCCTCTCGGCCGGGCTGTTATTCGCATTGGCATTTATTTCCTTATTGAGAGTCGATGTCTCGGTGTTATTGCCCGTAGAAGTCCACTCCACGTACAGGCGGAGTAGTCCATTTGTGCCTTGCTTGCTCTTGTGAAGTATAAATATTGACTCTACGTCTTTATCGTCTTCAAGGAGAAATGTGTATTCTTCATATTCAACATGATATGACAAAGTTAATGTACCAGGTGTAGACTTAAGCGGTAATCTTTCTTCGACTAGCTGCAACAGTTCCAGGTACTTTACTCGTGTATCTATAGGCAGGAGCTTCCGTATCCCGCCCACGTACTTACCAGAATCCGTCAAAACTCCATCGTAGTGTAAACAAAGAACTATCTTCTCCATCCGTACCTGCCATTAAAAACCCGACATAAGTTACAAATCCGTGAGACACGATATATTGAAAACCGTATATGAGTGCATCGTATATGAGTCGTGTTTCATCAAACACGACTATGGTTACAGTCGTGTTGTCGACGACACGACTGTAACAACAGTTGAAAACTTGCTACGTTTTCAACTTTCTTCTCTGGAACCGACTTTCAAGATATAAATCGTCGTATTTTAACTTCACCTACCAGTTTTTCGATGTGCCTTGCCTCCGTTGAAGTTGTTTTCCAATACCCGATCTTTCCCGCTCCTTTTCCCGCTTGTTGCCGCGAAGATGACCTTTTCGGACTTCGACGACGCCGGCGCCGGCGATGATATGGGCGGAGCGGCCGGACGGAACGCCTTCTTCTCCGACTACCGGCAGCTTCTCCGGGTAGTCGCTCCCTTTCCGGGTAATATGGAAAACCAAAGTGTGGGTGCCTTATACCTAAACCTAAGGGCATTTTGGGTACTTTCCGGGTCATATGGAAGGAAGAAAAGGATTCCGGGTAATATGACAAACCGGTGTTTGGCGCCAGGTCATATGTAAAAAGCTCTCCATATGACCCAGAAAGTACCCAAAATACCCTTAGGTTTAGGTATAACCACCCATACTCTGCGTTTTTCTATATTACCCGGAATCTGAGGAGGTACCCGGAGAAACTCGTGTTCAGTCGGAGAAGAAGGCGTTCCGTCCGGCATCTCTGCCCATATCATCGCCGGCGTCGGCGCCGGCGCCAGCCCGTCCAAATCGAGAAAGGTAATCTTCGCGCCAAAAAACAAGAAAACGAGCGGGATGAAGTGATTTTGATGTAAGAGTAGCGGGGAAGCCCTCCCAACTACAAAAATTAAGATCTACATGTAAAGAAACACATATAAAGATCACCCATTGGTGTTGGACCGCTCCTGGACATGAAATAAGAGGATAAAAATGGGCAAAAGCGTAAAATACTCATAGGCGAGTAACAAGTTCAATTTATATATCTTTATGTGATCCTAATGAAGGGGAAGAGGAGGAAAAATAAGGAAGAACACAAAAAATGGGCAAAAACGGATGAAAAATGAGCGAGTTATCACATTTTAAAAATTCCTATTTTATCGTGTCGTCGAAGACATGAAAAATATCCAAGTCATGAGTGAATATTTATCGTGTCTTCGACGACATGATAAAATGAGAATGTTTGAAATGTCATAACTCGCTTATTTTTTATCCGTTTTTGCCCATTTTTTTGCGTTCTTCCTTATTTTTCCTCCTCTTCCACCTCATTAAGATATATTAGGATAAAAAATAAGAAAAAATAAGAAGAAAGAAGATATATAAATTGAACTTGTTACTCGCCGACGAGTATTTAACGCTTTTGCTCATTTTTATCCTCTTATTTCATGTCCAGGAGCGGTCCAACACAAATGGGTGATCTTTATATGTGTTTCTTTACATGTAGATCTTAATTTTTGTAGTTGGGAGGGCTTCCCCGCTACTCTTACATCAAAATCCTTTCATCCCGTTCGTTTTCTCGCTTTTTGGCGCGAAGATTACCTTTCCCGATTTGGACGGCGCCGGCGCCGGCGCCGGCGATGATATGGGCGGAGATGCCGGACGGAACGCCTTCTTCTCCGACTGAACACGAGTTTCTCCGGGTACCTGGAAAAATGCAGAGTGTGGGTGGTTATACCTAAACTTAAGGGTATTTTGGGTACTTTTTGTGTCGATTCCTGGCCATATGGGATTTCACTGGAAAAACCAGGTAATATGGGAAAACAAAAGTTGGTGCCATGTAATATGGAAAAAACTCGACAATTTAAGGTGGTGGGGGCGTTTGAGGTGGTTCACGGAGGTTTTGAAGTTAATGGGACTTTGGAGGTGGTAGAAGAGTGGAGGTGGCTATTTTTTATGTGGGACCCACAAGGACCTCACTTAGCCAATTTAACAGCCTGACCATTTTGATTTTGGTGGCTAGCTGTTCAACTTTTAGTTGGCTACTCGAAATCTTTTAGGTTTCACATAGCACAAATATAACTTTTGACTTGCGTCTTTTGGATGGCTATTCTAAGGTGGGGCCCATTGGGCCTCACTTAGCCAATTTGGATTTTGGGTGGCCAAGTTCATAGGGCTTTACTTGGGCCATTTTGATTTTTGTTTTGTGGCTAAGCCCATGAGGATTTTCTTAGCCATATAATAGTTTTGTTGGTCAAGCCAATGGAGCTTATTTGACCATTTGTAACTTTGTGGCTAATTGTATTGTGAGACTCATGGGCCTCACTTAGCCAATTTTGATTCTGGCTGGCTAAGCCCATAAGGCTTTACTTGAGCCATTTTGATTTTTATTTTGTGGCTAAGCCCATGAGGCATTTCTTGGTCATTTAACAATTTTGTTTCAGGCCCATGGGGCTTATTTTATCATGTGTTTTCTTAGTGGTTATTTTGTAGGGCCCATGAGGCCACACTTAACCATTTTGAGTAGATTTTTCCTTTGTTGAAGGATTCAACTTATCCCTACATACGCGAGGGATATTGCCTTTTTTTTTCTTTCTTGTTTTTACTTCTTTCACATAAATTTTTTTTATGTAAACATTGGTCCTCTTTGTAAATCTGTTGCATGGCCTGTGACTGAACGGAGTGGACATCTCATATTTGTTGAGCACTTATTCCATTTATCTAAGAAATCTGGTGATAAGGTTTGGGTTAGCTTTTTTATTTTTTTTAACGAACTGGTGAGAGTTCTTAAGATTAGTCTCTCTATAGCATATAATCAATAATCATTATTTTGCGTAGAATCACTGTGGGTTAATGAAATATTAAATTGAGCAAAACATATATAGAAGTTCAAGAATTTTTTGTTTGGGCCTATAGCTAGAAAATGTATTAACTTACCGGGTCAACTGAGTTAGGGAACAATACCTGGAATTGTCAGATGAATATTGTTATCATTGGGTATAGTTATCTTTGCAAGTAAACTCTTTTTTGTTAGATACGCAATCTCTGTTTGATTGACCCCATATTTTTTGTACTTTGTCGGAAGAAGTACTCCAATTAGCAGTATTTGATTGACCCTTAACAGAGTAATGGATATAAAGAAGTTTAGTTACTGTCCTTCTATCAGGCATCTCTGCTTAATTTTTGAACTGTCCTAATATGTAAATTAACCCTTAGCATTCCTGTTTGGCTGTACGTAAGTTATTATTCTTTTGATTAATCTTTGTGCAAGTGTTAAACTAAGCTATATATTGATTTTAGCCTACCTATTTTTGTTTATTACTTAGTTTAATGTTTATCTATTCTTTTTTTTGTATGTCTGCTTTGCTACATATTGATTTTAGCTTATCTACTTTTGTTTATTACTTAGTTTAATGTCTATCTATTCTTGTTTTTTTGTGTATGCCTGCTTCGTTGCTATTGACTAAAGCAAATGGTTCTATTTATTTTTGTCTCTGGTGCATAAATCTTCCAATATTTTTTTCTTGTGATTTCAAGTTACTGAGTTACTAGAACTAATCCACCTTGAGGTATTAAGTCAAAGGCGTATGCTCAGCATTGATATGCAGGCACTTCCAAAACATGGGTCTGCTTTTTGCTAAATTCATGGGTTATCTGTACTTGGCTTAGTATTTTTCTACTAAAATGAGCTTCTAATACTCCATATGTCCCCTAGTAATAGTATTTTTGCAGTTTCATTTGTCTTCAGAAAACTGTTTAAGAGCCTGCGCTAAGCTGAGGTACAAGCTAGTTTTTGCCTTGAGATATCTGATCTACTCTTCATTTTAAATCTTATGTTGTCAGTTAAATCAGAGGAAAATGTTTCAAGGTATCAAGTTTATTGTCCGTGAGGTATTTATCAAGTACTTCATCCAGATGTGGTTACTTGAAAAACACCAAGGTGAAATTTATTATGGTCACAATTGATCTTGATGTTAAAGATGCAGATGTTAGAAACGTAAGTTGTGCTGTGATTATTTCCCTGTGTTCTGAAAACTATTCTGAAGGATCAGTTCATCCTACTGTCCGTATGGACATTCTTGTCTTCTTGAAGAATTCATGCTGCTTATGTGGATGTTGTCTCAAATCCATTTCATGTTCCCGGAGAGAAGATAACCTCTACAACGTTCGCCCGGAGAGTGAGTACGACCGTGAAATACTTTGGGACAAACAAAACTGTGTAATTCAAGCATGTTCTTGACTCCACTGTGCATCATCAACATGGAAAATGATTATACATTTGTTTCTTAATAAAGATGTTTGAAAGTTATCATGTAAGCGAAATTTATTTTTAAAAAGTTGCGAGAAGGGCATGGAAGATTTTGATTTTACTAAGTTTATCTTGTAAGCTAAGTTTATTTTGTTCCATCTCTTTGGCTATATCACTGCTGCTTGGTAGGTCATAATCTGACATTAACTCTGGTTGGTATTTCAGGATTTGATGCTTGGAGTTGCCGACCTTTGTACATCAGATGCTGTGGCTCTAGCTGATTCTGCAATGGCGGGCTCTCAGCCATCTTTTCTTCCATCCCAGGGCAATTATGAATCTGATACTGGAGATAGTGAAGATAGTGATGAAAGCATCGATGAAGATGATGGCACAAGCCCTTCAAAGAAAGAGAACAAGAGATGTTCTAGTGAAAAATCTAGAAGCTCAAGGCTGAAAAAGCAACCAAGAATTTCTGAGCTCTCTTGAAGTTCGTTGCATGTTACATGAGGAAGCTCTCTTGAAGTTCGTTGCCAGGATATTCGCCATGAACAGGAGTCGTCGATCTTATGATTGGTCACAGAACATGCCTGTGCGCCATCAATCATGGGATTAACAGTTCTCATCCACTGGCGGATGTCCTGACAGGACGTCTAGGCGGACAGAAAAGACTTCAGTTACATGACAACTGTTTACAGGGCTTGTGGAATTGTTTTCACTGTTTCCATGTTTTTACTTTATATGAAAGCAATTTGCAAAGTTCTTTTTTTCTAATATATGAATGAAGGTTTTGCCTACGAGAGTTGTAAGGGTGTTAACAATTAACCAGTTGCAGATCGATTACAATATATATCACAAACATGGCACCATACCAGTTAACAATTAACCAGTTGCTTGGTATTTTGAATTTAGCTGCACGGCACGCTGAAAACTTTTAAGTGCAGTTTCATGATCTTTCAGCAAGCTGTAGCAGTTCCCCATAGCACACCTGCAGATTGATACTTCAATTTTTTTTTTCTGACAACTTTAAAATAAAATGATAGGGAAAAATAACAACTACACAAACTATCTTAAGATGGTACAAGACACAACTTAATATGTTATTATCTTTTACAAAACTTTACTTAGGCCGGAGGAAGCAAGGAAATTTGGAACAATTTTCACAACAAAAGCAACATGATGTCTGGTCAGTGCAGTAGGAACAAAGCATATACCAAGCCTGAGGAGATAATCGATCAGTTGCAATCAGCTCCTGGGCCAGATATCTTAATTTCAGCTCTTCCTTCAAATGCTGCAATTTACAAAAGAGAAAATAACTAAGCCACAGATATCGATCAAAAACCAGTTCCTAGTAGGCAAAAACATATAGTTTTCTGCCTTCTTCCAAAAAAAATTACGAACTCCCTCCATTCAGAAAAACTAGGTACACTGCTCATTTCTGTGTCCGAATAAAACAGGTCAGTGCGCTTATTCTCATGTTTCTTCTCAGCCACAGAAGCCTTTCCCTCTTGGGCCCACTCGCTAAAAAATTCAATTTCCGACACTGTACCTATTTTTTCGTAACGGAGGGAGTCTTTTGAAATACTGCAGAAAGATATTTTCCATTTTAGAATCACATCAACATTGACAAACAGAAACTGAGAGGACATAAATGAATTAACCAATAAAAAAAGATGTCTGAATGCTTTAGAATAATCTTTGTCAAAAAGATTTTGAGCAGAGATATTTCATTTATTCAAAATCATAGTCTATCTTCATTTGCGAAGATGTGATATTTTAGAGGCTGTACATAGACTTTTACTAGGAAAAAACAAACAGTAGAATCTCCCAACAGGAAATGTACTAAGAATTACATCTTTCTTTTAAACTCAACTTCTAATCTAAGTAATAATCTCTGAATAAAAACTTTTAAATAAACCTCCAAATGCCTTATTGAGTAAAAAAAAACCTAAATCATCTAAGATCTGTTTCAGGCATCCAGGCCCACTTCAGCATCTGCATTTAAATGTCAACCAATCATAAAGCCATTGAGGAATTAAATTTGAACAACATGGAAAAAATTGTCTTTTTTTTATAAAGAAAAAATATTCTTCATTTAGATAACAATCATTTCAAGTTGTTTCAAACACAATTCACTTCTACTAATGATTGGCTAAGAGTAATGCCACCAACTCATAAGAATAGAAATATAGAACAGCTTTGAGACAATATGTACAAGAATTTTAATTATCTTAGAAAGAGTACATATGTCACCACCTACAACTTGAAAGGTGATATACACAACTTATGAAGAATAAATCATTTTCTGTCTTTACTATAAATATTTTGTAGTAATTAGTAAGAAGAGTAATTAGTAAGAAGTATAGTTGAGGGGAACCAAACTCCTGACCAGCACCCACAACTTTTAAACATCTAGTAGCAATCACAAAGGAAACGATCCCTGAACTTCAGACCCCTTTGTGCAAAAATTCTTTTCGAGATAAAATAAGAGTAAAAAACCTCAGACACCCTGACATTCCTTTCTTTCAAGAGTCCAGACCCAGACTTTTACAAGAGGGGAAAAAACTTATCCTCGTATAATACTCCTCATCAGGTAGATGAAGCATAACTCTGCATGTTACTTATCTTGCTGACTTCATTGTTTCTACACATAGACACACTTGATCACAAGAAATGAGAACTATTTATTTTTCATAATTTAGATTTCAAACGCAGCTCTACATGCTTCCATATATGCGAAATTGTTTATTGAGTGAAATTATGTTGTGAAAATGAACAATCAGTAACACAGTGCTTACTTTGACATATGAAGATGTTTTTGAAAAAATCAAATGATACATCAACATTCTGATAGTCGTCAAAGAGGAGGCACCAGAGTTATAATTTTTAATTTACATTTCGCATTAATAAATTTGTCCTTGTCGCCATGCTCCCATGTAAAAGCAGATTGGTTTTCATTGTTACCAGCTTTGTGATGGAAGATGGCTATATTAATATTTCATGTGCAACCATCATGTCATGAAGCCAATCCACAAATTTGGAAAGGTGTATAATGAATATGATGATGTTGAATCTTCTTATCATTGTCCCCCCTTCTGAGGGTTGCGTCAGGAAGGGCATCCGGCGTAAAAACTTGCCACGATGTTTCTTTGTATGGATTTTGTACCGTTTTGATTCCGATAAGAGTCAAATGCGGTATAATCCATGCCGCCGACCCCAGATAGCTGGGATAAGACGTATGATGATGATGATTAACAAATTTGTCCTTGCCGTTGTTCCCTCTTTGGAAGGTTGCGTCAGGAAGGGCATTCGGCGTAAAAACTTACCACTGTGTTTCTTTGTATGGATTTTGTACCATTTTGATTCCGATAAGAGTCAAATGCGGTATATAATCCATGCCGCCGACCACAGATAGCTGAGATAAGGCAGATGATGATGATGAAATTTGTCCTTGCCAGATAACCATCAGACTCGAAAAGACTATGCTGATGGAAACAAACTAAAAATAAATATTACTACTCCAGTGTATGCCAAGGTTGATTAGGTTTTCATGGGAGCACAAACAGATGGCATATACAGGGATATGTTGCCCTCTCCAGAAACTGAACCAATGTATAATTTTGTATTCTCTCTTCATTTTCTTCAGCATAAACAGTGAAGTACATTTTCATAGCCACGTTTTGGTTAACTGACAAAAAATATATGCACAAGAAATTATGGTTATGCAATTTTCTATGGATTTCAAGATGTGATCCTGAAGAATAAATTAGATTTACAAATGGGAATATAAAATGACCTACTCAATCAAATTTTCGAGAGAGGATGATATGGGGAAAAACAACAATTTGGCTTCAGCAACATAAAACAATCAGATGCCAGGCGGACTATTGCCTTGATTGATATAATATTCACAAAGCTGAAAACATTCAACAGAAAGCAGTAGAACATACATAAAGAACTGTAGAATAGATATCCATTCCCTCCAAAGAGTAAGGTGATGCATGGTGAGCCAAATCAAAAGTTCGATCAGCCTCAAAAAGATCTACCATCTCAAAATATGTTTTGCCCACCTGCATGAAATGTAAAAGTGGTTAAAACAAAATAAGCGACTACCGTATCAGAATGAAAAGGTTATCTGTCCCATACAGGAAGAACAGAAGGTCGAATGGAAAAGGACAAACACTGTATTGATAAATATAAGCAAAATCCAACTACCAGAACATCACGACATGAGACACTGTATGAATACACATTGTCAACATTGTATTTGTTTCTCATATAATATTAGCACAGTGATCATTTTTTTAGGATGGAGAGTCTGTTTCAGGACGGAAGGAAGATTTGTTTCTAAGAGTTCACAAGATACTCAACAATTACATTGTCGTAAGTCTAAAAGAGGTCTGTCCTTATCCTCACTAATTTCCATACCACTTCCCAGATATATAGCATGGATCCTCCATGACTAACCTCTTGAACCATGCAAGAAACTGTTATGATTCCTAATTAGAGTAAACTTTCCTGATTTAGTTAATCTTAGTTGGAATAGGATTAGTTTATTACTTTCCTAGTTTATGTTTTCCTAGGCTTTCTAGTACGATTAGGATCTCTTTCCTAGTTTGATTATTCCTATTCATAGTAGAATTCAGCAATTGTAAGGCCATATGCCTGATTCTATAAATAGGGTTTTAGCCCTACTACTCCAGTACGTGAACAGTGATTTCAGAATTCAGATCTATAGTTTTCCCTTGTCTCTTCCTTCTACTCTTCATCTAAATGTTCTCCCCTTTCATCCAGCCTTCTCTACTTAATCTATTGTCGATCCTTAAGACTAGTAAGGAGATACAACAGAAACATACAGTGGCAGCAATCCTATGCCCAATGCCCTTCATGAGGAACTCTTCTATTAAAAGGGAGAAATGGTCTAAAGTTCTACTAGTTATCTAGAATTGTTGTAAGAGAAATGCATATATTGATCTTCTGAAGTAAAAAGGTCTCATGTAATCAGTGTGTAGAAATTATCTAGAATTGTTGAAAGAGAAATGTATATATTGATCTTCTGAAGTAAAAGGCCTCATGGAATCAGTGCCTATTCTACACATACGGTTTCACTAAATAAAGGGTCGATGATCTAGAGTGCTGTAGGATAATCGTCTTCACCAATATAATAACTTGAGATGCAACAATGACAACATGTCAAACAAAACAAGCAAACAGCACCTGAGAGAGAACCCATCCTGTATTAAACTGCTGATGTGGTAGTCTGTTAAAAGCTTCCAGCGCATCCTGTTCCATGTTGAGAACACGTAAAAATTATGCAATCCAAACAATCGTAAAACAAAGGTTCCATAAACAGTTGGACAACTACACATTCCCATACCTGGCATTTATACAAACAGAACAGCCTATAGGCCTCCCCTAGAGTCTTCAAAAGGCATAATAGTTGTGTGACCCCACTAGGGACCTGTGAACCAGATGTTGAAGCCCCTCCCATCTGCACATCTGCTCTATTTGATTCAGTCAGCCTATCGTCTGTTAATGCTATCATAACACTAGTTGAAGATGTGTTCCCTAAGTTCAAATCATCAGATGCTTCAGACTGTCTCCCTGCAACGTGTCAAACAGACAATTAGTCGCCGAAAATGAAATTAAGCATAAGCAAAATCATTACTCAAACTATATAAATCCATAAAAATAACTGCAAATGAGAAGAACGTGACAAGCATATATCAAAATAGAGAACTATTTTAACTAATAAATTAAAAAGTTTTCCCAGCATGAAATTTATGACATTGCATATCGGTTGCATTCACAACGATATAAAAGAAAGTATGCAAATGGGCTCACTTCATCTAAAATTTCAGCAACCACCCTATTCTGTCCTTTGCATACTGTAACAGAACAAAGAGTTGCTATACTAATTTTGTTACGATGACAAAATTGCATATCAGCACAACTGGTCGCATGCAACAGTGTCAAAGAAAGTATGCAATGGGTTATACCTTCATCTAAAATTTCAGCAATGCCATTTTGGCCTTTGCCCATAGTAACAGACCGAAGAGTCGCTGAACAAATTTTGGCTGATGATGAAAATCCTCCAAGAAGTTTTGAAGATGAGTGGTTTATTCCATTTCCTCCTACATGAACAATATTGGAATTTGCATTTGCTGCTGTGTCTCCGGTAAGTCTGGCACTTTGCTGGGCTGCCGAATCAGCAAATAACCTGCCTGAAATCTACATTTGATGTTCAGGCAACAAATAAATATATAAATAAGCATTTGCAGAAAAGTTTCAAAGCCATATGAACAGCTATATAAGTACAGCACAACAGCAACAATCTAACATTATCCAGCCAACTAAACTTTTCAAACATAGGCAAGTGTATGCCAATGTCAAGGCATTCATCGTCAGAAAAGGCAAAAATGATAAATTTTAGTTTAAGCAAGCACCTGATTGTTAGCAGCTCAGGCAGAAGATGAACGGACGCTCTGCACTCAAGTCCAACCAACAGATAATAAGATGGGGACACAAGTTCAGTGCTGATTAGACTGGTAGTAAAGACAAAGTTAAGGGCAACTGCACAAATTCTGTTGTGCCACCAAAGAAGGGGAACCAAAAAGAACAGATAAAAGAGTGTTTGTAAGGATTTTATCCAATGGGGAAATTTAAATGGATGGATTGAGAGCCCCCGACCCAAAAATGTGGAACAAACTCTCGGGATATAGCAGATAGCAAACAATGAACTGTTGGGAACTCTAAAGATGTTGGAGGCAAAGATTTTCCTTATGCCACCCAACTTAAATTGAAATGGGAAAAAGAGGGAAAGATATAAGAAACTCAAGGACACATGAGGCTTCCCGTCCAAAATTTGAAATAGGGGCTTCCTGTAAAATATATGTCACATGTTTACTTTCATGTTATGAATTCTCTACACCACCAAATACTATTTCTAGGTACACGATCAGAGAACATCATAAAATTTCAAAAGTGTAATTGCAGTAGACATTAGAAGAGACAACCATTCGTAGCTTTCCTTCATCTAGGAACTTTCTCCTGGGAGCTTGAAGCACAGGATTGACTGTTGATTTTGGAGAAACTTCACCACCCATCACACCAAGGTTTGGCAGCACAATTCTACAAGGTGGTGATGGAATAACACCAGTTAACTGCATGATGAAAACAAGCAATAACCGTGAAATGAATTTTGTTTTCATTTTTATATACAACAGACTGTCAGGATAAAGTCAGCAGCAGCCATTAGAGAATAACTATGTAAGTGATGAATATAAAAGCCATTGCCATTAGCACCTTTCATATGGGTCCCCACATTCAAAACTCTTGCTTTCTATTTATCGAAAAAGGGACACTTGTTTTTCGAAAAGGCGCAAAGGGGGCCACAAAGTTGTGAACCCTGATATTTTAAATCCACATATTTACCGGTGATTTCACTTTCAGATCCTCTGATGCACTAGGATCTTAACTGTCATAAAGTAACATTAGTTATAGAAAATAGTCACCAGAGCCACCTTATAAACAAATAACAGTATATAAGTAGTTATCGAAATATGAAATATTTAGAATGTTGGGAGAGGAAGTTTAACTGCACAAGAAAAGCAGATATCAGTTATCTTAATAAACAATAACTTAAGAAAGTGCATGTATGTTATTTACGATATATCTTAATGAGCAGTACAAAGTCTAATGTCATTTATAACACAAAATAGATTCTCTTCCCTCATATAATTCCCAACAGTGTAGAACATGGAAAAATCTCATGTATTACCAAATGATTACAATTAAAGGCACAATAGCAGAAAATTTGGAGTAGAAGCTCAACAATGTTAGGGAGGACTTAGCCAGGAACAGAAATCAAGTGCCTCATTCAGTTTCTAGTAATCAACCACAACTGCTTCAGTATCATACAAAAGAAGTTAACTGCATACATTGGCAGTTAGTATCTTGCTTCAGGAAGAAATTGTATTACCAAATGATTATAATCAAGTGCCTCATTAAGCTTCCAGTAATCAACCACAAATGCTTCAGTACCATACAAATAAGCGAACTGCATACATTGGCATTTAGTAACTTGTTTCTGAAAGTATTGTTATACTCATTAGATAGACACATGACATCAACTCAATAAAAACAAATTTTACTCTAAAGGCAACATATGCATAGCAAGTTAAACAGTTCTTCACATCATATGCCTGGGGCTCAACTCTCAAGGATTGAATGGTCAAGAAACGCAGATCCAATACCAAGAATGTTAGAACTTGAAGTGAAATTGAAATTTTTATTATCTGTCCCAATCGGCATAATGAAACTTGAGTTATGCTTGATACTTAAATGTCTTAAAAGTGAGAAACCATCGGGGCTCAACACTCAAGAAACCTCTACAATTCTCTAGAAAGGTTCCTTCTTAGCCATTTCAGGCTCTATAAAAAGGTCTATAAATCGACATCATAATGTACCAAATTCTTTACCGAAATGAAATATACTTTCTGATCAAATTCCTCTCTTCTTCTTTTTAACTTTCTTCAATTACTTCCGTATGAATATGATTTTGTAAATACTCTAAGCGCTCTTGGCCACTTTACTAGCAGATTTGTTCTTTTGTTTATCATAATTCCAGGAGAAAGCTAAGGAAAAAGGAAGAAGAGTAGTAACCCATAACCATACAACTTACAAAAGGTAACTGACGCAAGGTTTTTGGACAGAAATGAAGCGGACACGCAAACCCTGTAAACAGATTGCATGCAAGCAAAAAAAAGTGCAGTGTACTTCTTGAATAACTACTCTATAAAGAGAGAAAAAAAGGTATTGCAGACGACGATGAATCATGAATGAGTACGTGTATGTTGAACGGAAAAAAAATTAAAAAAATAAAGAGAGAATATGAATAGTAGTAGCGTACAGTTTTTTATCAAAAAACAAAAACAAAAAAGAAGTGTAGTAGTCTAACTGGGCTAACTGGGTTCGTAAGCAGTTTAGAGAGCCTTCGCTGGAGTTCACATGACTCATCTTGAAATGTGACCTCCTCCTACACTCTCTCCTCCCTATGCGACCATAACCTCTGCGCCGCAGCCCCCCTCCATGGCTAGTGAGGAGAGGAGGAGACACGGAGGAAGGTTTTCGAGTGTCCTAAAGCATTCCACATAGGTTATGACTTAAAGCACTGAATGTTGTCTGTGTGGCTAGCTCTTGATTTATTTGTATTCAAATGACCATATTATATCATTGGCTTCTTCCATCTCAATATAAAACTTTTTTCTGCACTTCAGATCAAATAAATGTTACATCATAACAGATTTTTAAAATCATGATGAAAATGTATACTAAAAATAAGATTGTGGCAAACATTAATAGAAATTGGTTATCTGGCACTAGATTAGAGCCTCTAATTCAGGATTGCACAGGTTGAAATTGATGAACTTCCTCTATCACATTGACATATACAAAAACATGCACCACTGTTACTTTCCTCCTCCGATAACGATTCACATAGAGAGAGCACATTAATTAAAAAATTAAACAAAGTGAGTATACACATATTTGCTGACTAGAAGAATAAATAAAAAAAATTATTTGATTCTCCAGGGTGTCCTAGAGAAAGAAATCAGAAGATGAATTGAAAAAGAAAATATATTCGTCTAAGGAAGTTCTGGAACTAGATAAGTTGGAAAACTCATATGATCACCACAGTCAGACTTGGTGACATCTCTATTGAAAAATTTCTTTTTTTCCAACATATACTTGACAGGTACACCGTCTTTAGATTGAAAATAGATGCAATTGCCGCAATATTCAAACTTGTAAACCGATGGCGGCGGAAGATCCCTCGCGCTCAAACATATAGGCAACTGGAAACAGAGAAACATTAACCGATTATGCACCAGCAACAATTCATGATCCGTCGATTTTACTAGATTGAGTGATGTTACCGAGGTAGTAAATAATGGACCGATTAAGGTGCGGACTTGAGGAGAGTAGTCTTGGTGGGGGTTATTGATGAACTCGATCAGCCTGAGCTCCGCGGCGTTGGTCACTGCATAGAGCGAACCTTTGTAGGAGATAATACACTCGTACCAGAAATCAGGTGATTCGTCATGCAAAATCTGGCTCCAGCCAGCAGATTCTTCGTCTCTGCAGCAGGAGGATCTCCAGATTCTGACTGCACCTCATCGATTTTCCTTGAAATCTTCCCAACCGGCTACAACGACGAATGGTTGGAGCTGCATGACGGCGATATTGGAAGTGTTTTCCGGGAGTGGAGGGATATTTTTGACTTGTGCGCCTGAGATGGGGTTGTTATTAGTGCCACTGCTGGGTTGATGATGATGATGATCATCATAGGGATCCATATATTCCCACATGAGGTTTGGTGGAGGAGGGCAGGGTTTGGAAGACACGATAGTATTCCACCAACGGCATACAACCCCTGACCGGACATAGTCTTGGAGGTTAAGGCGCTGGAGGAGGAGCACCACGAGGTCAGCACTGAGGGATGACCATCCACTGCTGCGACAGCGGCGGCGGAGGCGGCCGCCAAAGGACTGAGCTTGATGGAGTTATCGCTTATGCATCGCTTTGCTCGGTTTCGGCGAGAAAACCAATACTAATGAGATCCGACTTGACGGTTCCGTCTACTTATTTATTAAGAAAGGGCTCAGGAAGAAAAACTAAGGGCAATCCAATGCAAAAAAAAAAAAGAAGGTATCTATCTATGTACAATATTCCAAATATAATCACTTTTCACTTTCACTCTTATGCTAAATAACATAATGGTCTTTAGTTTCGTTATTTATGTACCCTCCATACTCTATTAGGGTGCGTTTGGTTGCACGGAAAATCAATTTCTGGAGAATTTAGGGTTATTTCCGTAGTAGTGCATTTGATATGATAATTCTTAAAAAAGTGTATAGTGAAGTGACATGGAAAATAAAAAACATTGGGAATTTCTTATTTTTTGAAGAATCTCTTACTGAGGTGATTTTGTAAGTTATCTTTAATTAATATACAACATCATAATTAGTAATAAAACATACCTGAATCCATAGCAAAACGATGAGGAGAGGTTTCTCTCCCTTGCCCTAAACTTTCTGACGATCTCCTTCTTGAGATGGAATTACTATCGTCTGGTTAATCACGTATGGGCGGAGAGAGGACCAACTCCTCTATTTATACTTAAGTAACCACGTCCATCAAGTGGTTATTACTTTCATACCCTTAACCAATTAGAATTAGGATAACTAGTCTTGTAATTTCATTAGTTATCATGTGGGACCACTTAAGGGTAATTAGGGAATTACTTACATTCTCCCACTTGGTCCGAATGATAATTATCATAATAATAACAAGACAACATAAGATGCACAAGATTATCCATTCAGATTGGTCACATAAGATTATAATTAAACAAACTACTAATACGAGTCATGGCGGTTCTATGTCTTTAGACGACACGGTTCCATCCATGTACCACAATATTAAATAATATGTTCAATATAGTATTTAAAAGAGGAAATCATAAGAGTCCACTTAATGTCTCTACAAATTGAGACTAGTCCTGTCATAAATATTTATTCATTCACATCGATGCATAATATGGACAGGAAAAACAAACAGAAACACGTTTATTGATATCAAAGTGTAATAGAGCAGAAACATCATCATAAGTAAAGCACGATTCATACCATTATGGATTAGTCTCAAGACTCATTCTATTGGCATGTTCGATAAAGGTCTTTGGAGGTAATCCTTTCGTTAATGGATCGGCAATCATAAGGTTAGTACTAATTTGCTCTATAAACACTCTTTGTTTCTGAACTTCTTCTTTAACAACAAGAAACTTTAATTCCATGTGCTTTGCTCCTTTAGAGTACTTGTCATTTTTTGAGAAGATAACTGCTGCGGAGTTATCACAATAAATTTTTAGCGGCCGATCAATAGTGTCGACAATACCAAGCCCTGAAATAAAATTCCGCAACCATAAAGCTTGAAGTGTGGCTTCATAGCATGCCACAAATTCAGCCTCCATAGTGGATGAAGCAATGATAGATTCTTTTCCACTTTTCCATGATATGGCTCCTCCAGCAAGCATAAATAAGTAGCCAAATGTGGACTTTCGATCATCAACACATCCAACAACCAATAACCTCAAGATTCTCAGACCTCCTATATATGAGTATGTGATCTTTTGTTCCTTGCAAGTACCTCATTACTTTCTTTGCAGCTTTCCAGTGATCCAATCCAGGATCCTTTTGATATCTTCCTAGCATACCAGTAGCAAAACTGATATCTGGCCTTGTACAGGTTTGTGCATACATTAAACTTCCAACTGCTGACAAATATGGAATTCCCTCCATCTCTTTCCGTTCCCATTCATTCTTTGGACATTGCATAAGGCTTAATTTATCCCCTTTCTGAATGGGAACTGGACTTGATGAGCACTTTTCCATTCCAAATCTCTCTAAAATCTTTTCTATATAGGCTTTTTGAGACAAACCCAACATTCCACGTGAACGATCCCGGAATACTTCTATTCCAATCACGTATTTTGCCTCACCCATATCTTTCATTTCGAAATTTTTAGAGAGAAAGTCCTTGGTTTTATACATTAATCCAAGGTTATTGCTTGCAATTAATATATCATCGACATATAAAATCAAGAATATGAATTTACTCCCACTGACCTTTAGATAAATACATTGATCAAAGATGTTTTCTTTAAATCCAAAGGAAGTAATGGTATCATTAAACTTAAGGTACCATTGTCGGGAAGCCTGCTTAAGTCCATAAATTGATTTCTTAAGTTTGCAAGCTAAATGCTCTTTTCCTTCAATGGAGAATCCTTCAGGTTGGTCCATATAAACTTCCTCATCTAAACTTCCATTTAAGAAAGCTGTTTTCACATCCATTTGGTGGAGCTCTAAGTCATAATGAGCAACCAACGCTAAAATAATTCTGAGTGAGTCCTTTTTGGATACAGGAGAGAAGGTCTCTTTATAATCAAAGCCTTCTTTTTGAGTAAATCCTTTGGCCACAAGTCTAGCTTTATATCGTTCTATAGTACCCTTTGAGTCACGTTTGGTTTTAAAGATCCATTTGCAACCCACTTTCTTGTATCCTTTGGGTAATTCAACGAGTTCCCAGACTTCATTTTGGGCCATTGAATTTAACTCATCATTCATGGCTTCAATCCATTTTTCAGAATTAATACATTCTATGGCTTGTGAAAATGAAACCGAATCATTAGATGTCCCAATATCATAATCAGATTCTTGTAGATAAACCATATAATCATTAGAAATAGCTGGCTTTCTGATCCTTTCAGATCTTCTTAAGGCTATTTGTGGTTCTTCTACTACTTGCTCATTGATGACAGTATCATTATGGAGTGTTGAAGGAACAATAAGTTGTGGCTCATTAATTTGTTGTTCTTGATTGACAGGACATACATCAATCATGGGAACAACAATTTGTTTAGAAGTTATAGGTAATGGGACATGCACCCTAACTTCTTTAATTGCCACATTTTGTGTTGTAGCACTCCCACTGATTTCACCATTTTCCAAGAATCTGGCATTGCCGGTCTCAACAATTCTTGTACTATTGTTAGGACAGTAAAACCTATACCCTTTGGATTTTTCAGGGTAACCAATAAAGTAACCACTGATTGTTCTTGAGTCCAATTTCTTTTCATGTGGATTATAAATTCTCACTTCTGCTGGACAACCCCAAACATGCAAGTGTTTTAAACTGGGTTTCCTTCCAGTCCATAACTCAAATGGAGTCTTTGGAACTGCCTTACTAGGAACCCTATTTAACAAATAAACAGCAGTTTTAAGTGCATACATCCACATAGATAAGGGTAAAGTGGAATTACTCATCATACTCCTAACCATATCCATAAGAGTACGATTCCGCCTTTCAGCCACACCATTCTGCTGAGGCGTTCCAGGCATAGTGTATTGAGCACATATACCTTTGCTTTCAAGAAGTTTAGCAAATGGGCCTGGGTGTTGCCCTAATTCATCATATCGCCCATAGTATTCACCACCTCTATCAGAGCCTTTCTGTCTAATTGTCTTTCAACCTCAGTAATGTACACCTCAACGGCGTTCACTGCTTGAGATTTATCATTTAATAAATAGACATAACCATAACGTGAAAAATCATCTATAAAGGTGATAAAATACTTTTCTCCACCAAAAGATGGAGCATCAAAAGGGCCCACAAATATCTGTATGGATAATTTCAAGAGGTTCCTTACTTCTTGTGGCACCTTTCTTTGTGTGTTTGGTTTGTTTGCCTTTAATACAATCCACACACACATTGAGATCAGTAAAATCAAGATTACGAAGAATCCCATCTTTTACTAATCTCTCAATTCTTTCTCGGGAAATGTGTCCCAACCTTCTATGCCACAAGTTTGAGGAATTTTTATTAATAAGGCTACGTTTAGCACCAACAGAAGTATGTAGTGAAAGTAGTGAAGCAGCAAAGTAATCATCAAGATTAAGTCTATATAAGCCATCACATAAAATACCAGAACCAACACAAGAAGCATTCTTAAATAGGCTAAAATGCTTATTCCCAAACTTAAATGTGTATCCATCAACATCAAGTTTCGACAAAGAAACTAGATTTCTAGAAACTGCAGGAACATAAAGAGTTTCAAATAAATCTAAATGATGTCCACTATCGAGGAATAGCCGATAAGTGCCTATGGCTTCAATGGGAACTTTATCCCGATTTCCCATGAACAGGAATTTCTCCTTTAGGTTTGTGACTCGGGTTGTAAGAAATCCCTGCAAAGTGTTGGAAACATAAGTGGTAGCTCCAGAATCTACCCACCAAGTATTAGAAGGAACTTCAGTAAGGTTAGATTCAAAAACATAAGTTGAATAAATACCTTTCTTTTGGAACCAGTCTTTCCTTTTCTGGCAATCTTTCTGAAGGTGGCCAAACTTTCTACAGAAGTATCACTTTATGCCCCTTTCCTTCTGATGATGGTTGTCTTTCTGGGTAGCATTATTCTTTTTAGGAGCCTTCCCTTTAGAGCTTTTAAACTTTCGCTGCTTACCTTTAACCTCTTGAGAAACCATGTGGATTGAGTTCTGTTCCAGTGCCTTAAGCCTTGACTCCTCTTGCACAAGCATATTGGCCAATTCATTTACATTCCATTTGTCTTTCATGGTATTGTAATTAATTTGAAATGGCCCATACTGAGGAGGTAAGGAATTTAAAATGAACTGGACAAGAAAGAACTCATCCACTGACATCCCCAATGATTTAAGCTGTGCTGCCAAATTTGTCATCTCAAGAACGTGCTCATGCATACCACGAGAACCATCATACTTCATCGTGGTTAGCTTAGCCATAAGAGTGCCTGCAAGTGACTTATCTGCAAACTTAAAACGTTCTTCAACTTTAGTGAGAAATTCTTTGGCACTTTCAGTTGGAGGGAGTGTGGTCTTAATATTGTTTGCAATTGTCATTCGCATAAACATAAGGCTCAACCTGTTTGACCTTTCCCATGCATTAAATAATGCCTTATCTTCAGTGCTGCTAGTTGTAGTAATTGCAGCAGGTTTTTCAGTTCTAAGAGCGACATCAAGGTCCAAAACACCAAGGTTGAATTGGACTTGCCCTTTCCAGTCTGAAAAATTAAGGCCATGAAGCATGGGAATGGAAGAAGCATGGGAATGCAAGGAAATAGGAATTGATGCTGCAATTAAATAATCATGCTCAATACATTAGGCTATGAATTAGACATAATCAAGCACATGGATAATACATATATAAGGAACAACATAACTTTGATCTAACTTTGGGAATAATCTAATGTTATGTTATTCAACGATTATGGTGTTCCCTACCACCTGTAAGAATTATTAGTCAGGTGCACACATTAAGTCGGTTCGCTACCTTTGGGTATGCGTCACCTAACTTGTACACGACCTAATAATCCTGTTCAATTCAATGATCACTAGAAGATTGGTGCACCTTTGGGCCAGCCATAATATCTAGGAATCAACGAATTGCCATTTATAAAAGTTATTCTCATCACTAACACTAGGGAATGTGTTAGGACACAATAATTGACTCATTTCTATTGACATTCCAGTTAGGCCACTTTGGTGACAAACAAACTGTAACTTAATATAGAAATAAAGTCATGAGAAAAACTTTTACTTACGCATGTATATAATACAAGAACATTCATTCATCATCATCAAAATGCATAAGATAATTCATAAATAATACATAAAAATACGTAGCGGAAGCATTATAATGACCCGACATAAACCACTTAAGGCCCCTTTCAATTTCCTTTTTTTTTTTTTTGATAGACCGGACCGGTTGGGTCCGGTTTACTTCATAATTAAAGGCTCCGATACCAATTGTAAGTTATCTTTAATTAATATACAACATCATAATTAGTAATAAAACATACCTGAATCCATAGCAAAACGATGAGGAGAGGTTTCTCTCCCTTGCCCTAAACTTTCTGACGATCTCCTTCTTGAGATGGAATTACTATCGTGTGGTTAATCACTGTGGGCGGAGAGAGGACCAACTCTTCTATTTATACTTAAGTAACCACGTCCATCAAGTGGTTATTACTTTCATACCCTTAACCAATTAGAATTAGGATAACTAGTCTTGTAATTTCATTAGTTATCATGTGGGACCACTTAAGGGTAATTAGGGAATTACGTACAGATTTAACATACGGGATTAACATACCCCCTATATTTTCTCCTTTTGTACGTGAAGTCCCCATTTTTTATCATTCAATACGTCTCAATGCAATGTTATTAAGGGTAATTAATAATTAGATTACGATCTCTCCCTTAATCAAGATCTTTTATGATCTTTCCCCAATCTAATAACCCAGCTGAGTTGATTTTCCATATGGACCACGAAGTCACATGCATGGCAAATTGGAGACTGTTGTCTTGGCTAGCGTTTGGTGTTAATGAGTAATTGGCACAGACTATTCACTACAATGTTTTGGTAGATAGTCTCTGCCAATCCACATGAGGACGAGGCATTTGCATGGCAGCCAAGAGAGGAAATCAGCTTGGTACGCACATTCAAATTCAACACTATACTCCACCTTTAGAAGTAAAGAAAACAAAATTAGACGTATTATTTAACTTCGGGTTGGGTCAGGCTGAAGGCTATTTTTTTACTCTGCCCCTAACCCGACCCAGCCCTAGGCCTAAAATTTGTAGCCCGCCAGCATATTTGTGGGCCAGGGTCGGGCTAGCCCGCAAAAGTTAAACTGTAGAAAAGAGAAATGATTATTTCTAGCTTGGGTTAGTGGCTGGCATTCTTGGTGGCTGAAAACATTTGTACTGTAAAACTGGTTTGAGATTGAATTCTGGAAAGAGCTGGCGTTCCAATTTTCTTTCTTGATCTTGTGAAGTTTTGGAAAAAAATGTTGGAAGAAGAAATTGCAGTACAATTGGCATCGTCAAGAATATGATAACAAAGTCACCAGAAAGAAATGCTGACTAACCTACAGAAATGTAACAAAATTCCCGTCTTAACAAATGAGTCTCCTCCTTTCTTCACAGCTCGTCCGGCCCGGCAGCTTGTCCGGCACCTCCTCGTCCCTCAGCTCCTCCTCGTCCTCGTCCGGCAGCTCTTCCTCGTCCGACAGCTCTTCTTCCTCCTCCTCCTCGTCCGGCAGCTCTTCCTCGTCCGACGCGTCCATGTCGAATGTTCCAATACTGCCGTTTCGCAGCCGCCTTCGAACGGCCCTCCAAGGCAAACTCCCACCACGCGTTCCCATCCTCGACATACCGGCGGAGCAGGTCCAACTCCTCCATGCTCCACGGGTCTCCCGACGACTTCTTTTGCCATTTCGGGGCCACAGCACCCTCTCCGCCTACGACCACCCCGCCGCCCACAGCAACCCCGCCTCCTTCTCCGCCTACGGGAACCCCTCCACCCTCTCCGCCTACGACCACCCCGCCGCCCACAGCAACCCCGCCTCCTTCTCCGCCTACGGGAACCCCTCCACCCTCTCCGCCTACGACCACCCCGCCGCCCACAGCAACCCCGCCTCCTTCTCCACCTACGGGAACCCCTCCTCCTCCTCCTCCTCCATCTCCCCCTACGGGAACCCCGTATCCCACTCCGCCTACAGGCAGCCCATCTTCTCCGGCTCCGGCCCCGCCAAGTATTTGTTGTAGCCCGGAGGTGCTCGAACTCAGCTTCGAGCTCTCCTTCCGCTTTTCTGCTTCAGCCATTGTCGCCGGCGAATCAAGATCAAGATAGTGGTGTAGCTCTCGTAGACTCGTAGCAGAGGCAGTGGCGGGCTCGGCCCATAATGGGCCGAGTTTAAATTTATATGTAGTATTGAATAACACATATTTCCGGGCGGGCCAGTGTTTTAAAAACCAGACCGGCCCGCCCGGTTCTACCGGTGCCGATCGGTTTTTAAAACCTCGGAGTGGGCCGGCTAGACCAGGGGTGGTGAACTACCCTACCCACCCAGGGCAAACCGGACTTCCGTGCGTGTAGGGTTATTATCGTACTTTTCTTATCACTTAGATTAGATGATGTCTCCCGCCCGGTGACTGCCTGGCCGGAGACTCCACCAAGAGCGGAAGGCCAAGCGAAGGCCATCCATGAATTTACTTACTGTGAGGTCTCCTCTCAGTTTCATTTCAATTTCCTCCTCAGGATCAACTGTTTCCACAATTAAAGTTAATTGGAAGATTTTTCTCTTATTCGGGTGCAGGACCAAGAGCGGAAGGCCAAGCGAAGACCATCCATGAATTTACTTACTGTGAGGTCTCCTCTCAGTTTCATTTCAATTTCCTCCTCAGGATCAACTGTTTCCACAATTAAAGTTAATTGGAAGATTTTTCTCTTATTCGGGTGCAGGATAGCAGCGGGAGGGAAGGTTCTGTTGGTCATTAATGTAGCTCTAAATGGTAACTAAAACCTTCTTTGTAAGGTTTGTAATGCTTTTATGTTTCCTTCATAGTGCCTAATTTGATTGATTTATTGGTTGTGATGTGGCACAATCAACAGTGGATTCATGGATAGTAATTATACTCAGTTGTGTCAACTTTACAAGAGATTCAGTGATTTTGGTCTTATATATATACATATCTCATTTTTTGTGTATTTCTAATTGCATGATTTTTATTAAATTTTTAAGTGACATTGTTCTCAAATTACAAGCTGCATGTATGAACGGGCTCCACTTTTTTTTCCTTGATCTTAGATTGATATTCATTGGATTTGTTGCTAATTCGGCTTGTGAGACGCTGACAGAAGATTCCTTGGGCATGGGCACAATTAGAAATTCTGGCATTTCCATGTAATCAGTTCTTGCGGCAGGAGCCTGGATCTAGCCAGGAGGCAAGGATTCGCTAAATTCACGTGTGTTTTGCTTACAAAAGAAACTAGAAAATTGCTTGCCTAGCAAAGACATATGAACGACAGATCATTGGTCAGCTGGACAGATAGTCATGAGTTGCAACTAGGCCATTGGTGATCAAAGGATAAAATTTACTACTTATTAAAACAATGATGAAGGAGTTACTGCATCTTCTTCTGTAATTACTGTTAACCACAACTGATAATCAAATCCCTTTGCAAAACCTGTGATTAGTTAGCAATTCCGTACACAGTCAATAATTAGTCACAAAGTTAGTTATTCCGCTGTCATCAATGCGTTGTCAGCATATCTCCTATTTGTCCTATTCATCCCTCTAGAAGCCTCTACAATTCTCTAGAAAGGTTCCTTCTTAGCCATTTCAGGCTCTGTACAAAGGTCTATAAATCGACATCATAATGTACCAAATTCTTTACTGAAATGAAATATACTTTCTGATCAAATTCCTCTCTTCTTCTTTTTAACTTTCTTCAATTACTTCCGTATGAATATGATTTTTTTAAATACTCTAAGCGCTCTTGGCCACTTTGCTAGCAGATTTGTTCTTTTGTTTACCATAATTCCAGGAGAAAGCTGAGGAAAAAGGAAGAAGAGTAGTAACCCATAATTCCAGTAGTAATTAGTTTAGTAATTAAGAATTGAATAAGTAATATGTTTTAAATTACTCAATTTAAAGATGTTCCATAATTTTATGAATATTTGGTGCGTCTAATGTGGGACATATTTTATTTTGTATTAGTTTCGGACTGCGGAACGGCCAAAGTAAAGCAAATACCCGTGTTTTGAAGCGCCAAAGTGACCCGAGAGCTGAGATCAAGCACGCCAAAAAGATCTGAACCGTTGATGAGTTACTTAAAATAAGACGGGTTTTGATTTTATTATATAAAAAAAAAAAGACGGATTTTGATTTTAACGTAGAGGGCGTTCAGATTCGATCCGACGAATGACATTGATACACGGGTTTTAACCAAGGAAAAAAAAAAGAAGAAGAGAAAGAGAATTGGTTCGTCGGTTCGGTCAAAGAAAAAAAAACAAAAGGAAAACCCAAACCAAACAGGTTCGATCGGGTATCTAACAAGGAGTGGACAGAGCTCACGAGCAGAACCGACGGGCGACGGCAGCCTGGGCTCGAGCTCGACGATGGCGATGCTGACGGTTCCGGTGCTGCTAAGGAAGAACAGAAGGTCGACGATCGACGGCGACGGCGATGCCGAAGGTGAGGTTTGCTTGTGTGACGATGGAAGAATCGAGGTCAACGGCTGGGTTCGGGAGCAGCGTCGACGGCGGCGGTCATGACAGGTTTGTGAAGGTGAAGCTCGACGACGGTGGAAGCGACGGCGACGGAAGAGCTGGATCACGATAGTTCCGGCGCAGCGAACAGTGCAACAACAGAAGGAATGGTCGCGATTTGGAAAGTTCTAGATTTGGAAAAAAACGCTTGCAACAAAGTCGAATCGGAAAATCATTCTTCTGCTATGGAATCAGAATGATAAGCTACTAATTTTCAACTCGATTGAAGACTTAAGAGAGGCCAGATTTGTGCCCAAATTGAGGAAGCTTCATTTTTTGTGATTTGGCGCTGTTTCGGAACGGCTTAAAGTTGAGATTTTTATTACAAATTGGACGGGATTCCATGTCAATCGAGCTGCAAATCCACTGATTTGGAAGGTGGCCAAAGGAAGGATTTTGAATCTGGACGGAATTGGTTTGGAAACTTCTGATTTGGGAAAGGACGACTGTCTGTAGTTGTTATATAAAAACAGAGCATATGCCAGAAACAGAGGAGGGGTCGACCAGCAGAGAAGACGACCGAAGCAAATTTATAGTTTTTTTTTAGTTCAGAAATTTTGTCTTTTCCACTTTGTTTCTCATCTCTCCGGTGGCTTCTCGACGGGTTTGTGACGGCCTTGTTCGGGAGACGACCGGGAGATCAATAGTTTTTATTTTTTGCAGTTCTTTTACAGTCTTTAATTTGAGTTTTAGAGTTTTATTTTCCACTTATATAATTTAGTTTTAATTATAATTCTGGAGATTCAAGTGCAAGGAGTGATACTTTGTGGTTGATTCAAAGGAAGATCAAAGTTGATATTTTTATTTAATTCTCAAAGTCAAGTAAGTTATTCTTTAGTTCTAATGAGTTTTATTATGAATTTTGCATGTGTTTTAGTTAATATGATTGACTAAATCAGTTGTTAAGGCTATGATGAAGCTCTAGTGATTGTAGAGAATGCCTACATGTGAAAGTTGATATTTTTATCCTAGAATTTGGCGTTAATGTTATGCGTTCTTGTGTTAATTGCATAGTTGATTGCGGATATAGCATCAATCATGTTTCTACTATGATTTGGAATTACTATTGTCAATGCATGCTTTTTTTAATTGGTTAAATAACAAATCGGATACTAGTTGTGATTCTCTTGTACGTGGATATATCTAGTGATTTGAATTGTTAATTTAAATAGCATGAAGGATGTGATTTTTGTATGAATAATTGTGCGTTAAAGTAAGATCTTCCGTAACAACGTGAATATGATTCTAGATTGTTACGAGTATTTGGAGAATGATAAATGATTGAAAGTTAGGGTTCTCTATAATTTACTGCATGCCGATTCCAAAGCCTTAATATTTTATTAATTTAATAAAGTTTAGATTTTTATTTCGTTAATTGATTTAATTAGTCGTGAGTTAGTTAATCATTTTTTTACAAATTCCATAACTTGGTTTAAGGGTTTAGTTAGGGTTCGATTTGATTTCCGCCATACAAGTCCCTGTGGGTTCGACCTCACAAAATTGTGCGACCGTACTACAAACACGATTCGTAAACTTGCGAGTAAAATTAAGAGATTAATTAAAACAACAAGAAGTTTTTTGCGCCGTTGCCGAGGACTTGTAGGAAATCAAATTCTAAGACTAATTGTACTCTTGCAGTTAATTTTAGGTGATAAAAAATTAAAAATTAAAAAACACACACGCGAGAGTTGATTGACTGTGTATGACCACGTGATCACACACTGCGTCAGGTTAGAATTAAGTCCAATCCCTTAGAAAATAGTGAAACTGAAATTGATCTTTCATTTAAAATGGAAGACCAGCCTGAGAAATCTCTGAGGGAGTTGTTTTCTCCGATCACAATTAACCCTCCATCTTGCATAGTGTTGCCTGCAACCTCTGCAAAGCATTTTGAACTAAAACCCCAAATAATTCAACTTTTGCCAAAGTATCATAGTCTCAACAGAGAAGAACCTTACACGCATGTAAAAGATTTTCTAGAAATTTGTACAACTTTTAGGTTCACAGACCTCTCAGATGAGTATGTTTGTCTATGCCTTTTCCCCTTCTCTTTGAAGGATAAGGCCAAGGCATGGTTAAACTCTCTTCCCGTTGATTTTATCACAACATGGGATATGTTAGTGAGCAAATTCTTGTCTAAATTCTTTCCAATGGCTAAAACCAATAAATTAAAAAGAGAAATCACTGATTTATGGAAGATGAAAATGAAAAATTCTATGAGAGTTAGGAAAGATTCAAAGATCTGTTACTAAAATGCCCACATCATGGGTTTGAAACATGGAGGTTAATTCAGCACTTCTACAATGGTTTAACTCAAACACGCCACAATATGATTGAATCAATGAATGGCGGTGTGTTCTTAGACTTAGGAGGTGAAGCAGCTTATAATTTCTTAGAGCGATTAGCTGAAAGGTCTCAACAGTGGGATTTTGTAAGTCATAGGGAGAGACAACATCAAGCTCCTAAGAAGGGAGGTCTCTACGAGATCAAAGAGGACGTAGATGTTAAGGTCAAACTCGATGCGCTACCTAAGAAAATAGATGCCCTGAGTTTGAACCGAAGCATCAATGCTCTCAACATGAATGAAGCATGCTCTCTGTGTGCTAGTCCGATGCATACATCTCTGAACTGCCCTTCAATGAATACTTACCCAGAGTGTTATGCAGAGCAGGTTAATGTCCTGAATAATTATGGGAAGCCAACAGGCAATCCTTTTTCTGAAACTTACAATTTAGGATGGAGAAATCACTCGAATTTCTCTTGGAGACAAAGTCAACCACCTATGAATGTCGGTGGGCAGCCCATGTAACCCATGCCTAATCAGTTTAGGCAGAATCACCCATCCTTTCCAGTTTTGTCTCAACCTCCCTCCCAATATCAACAACCTGCCACTCAATCTCAATCCCTTACACAAAAGCAACCATCATTAGAAGACACTCTGAAATCTTTCATCCAATCCACAAGCCAAATTATTTAGTCAACCAACCAAGCTATACTTGAGATGAAAAACTCTACACATATGAATACTCAAGCAATTGCTAAGTTAGAGACTCAGGTTGGTCAATTGGCTACTCAATTAGCAGAAAGAAAGAGAGAGAGAGAGAGAGAGAGAGAGAGAGAGAGAGAGAGAGAGAGAGAGAGAGAGAGAGAGAGAGAGAGAGGGAGATTCCCTAGTTAACCTGTGCCTAACCAAAAAGGTCAATTCTCCATTGGTAGTAGCTCAAATTCTTCACAAAATGAGGAACATGTTCAATCAGTTATCTCCTTTAAGTCTAGAAAACAAGTTGATAATAAAACTGAAGTAGCTGAAAAAGAAGAAAATGAGAACACTAAGCCTGAAATAGAGACTAAAGAAGTTAATTCTTCTCTAATTGTTGGCAGTGATTCTCCACCTAGGAATTTTGTACCTAGGGCACCATACCCGCAAAGACTGGTCAATCCTAAAAAAGGTGCACAATATGGAGATATTCTAGAAGTGTTTAAACAAGTTCAAATAAACATTCCTTTTTCTAGATGTAATTCAACAAGTGCCTTCATATGCTAAATTTTTGAAAGATCTAGTCTCTGTTAAAAGGAAAAACAATGTTCCTAAGAAAGCATTCCTAGCTGAACAAGTTAGCTCTGTCATTCAATATAAATTTCCTATCAAATATAAGGACCCTGGCTGTCCCACAGTTTCATGCACGATAGGGAAGCATCAAGTTGAGTGAGCCTTGTTAGATCTTGGGGCAAGTGTGAATTTATTGCCATATTCTGTGTATGTGCAATTAGGTCTAGGAGAGCTAAAACCCACTTCAATGACACTTCAATTCCTTCGTTATTTTCATCCGATCGATCGCTTTGCCGATCGACGCCGTATGATACCGATCGATCGTAGTTACTGTCTTCGATGATTGAAAAATTCCAGCAGATACGATCGATCGTTTTGCGTTCCGATCGATCGTTTCCTTTAAAACACTACTTTTGCGGCTATGGCGATCGATCGCAATTATATACGATCGATCGTAGTTACTGTTCATAAACTTCAAATGGCTATAACTTTCTGTCCCGAACTCCGAATTGCGCGTGGTTGGTAGCGTTGGAAAGCTGACTTCAGTCCAATCCGACATTTGTACACGGAGTTATGATAATTTAACCATTCGAGTTACTTTTCTCTTTATTTCTGTGTATTACTCTTGTTTCCTACAAAAACCAAAAACTATATTAAAGTAGCAATAATTCTAATCAAACACTAACATAAATATAAGTTTAGGAGATAATAAAATGCATATTTCATGTGTAGATCACACCCCCCAAACCTACATTTTGCTAGTCCCTAGCAAAACAAAACAAAATAAAATCAAACAATCAACTAAAGATACTAATGCATAAAAGTAAACACCACTTTCGCAGGGAACACGATTGCATTGAGCGTATGCAACAAGCCGTTAAACCTCTAGGTGTCCCTAGCAGGACGAGTGTTGTCTCGTGAGGGTTTGCAGCCATGCTACCCACAAACATGTATTTATTAATCTAATTAACCTAAGTGCAAAAACAAAGCAAAAATTAAAACATTGCAAAACACACAACCTATTATCCCGATAAATACATACTACAATGCTTAAGAAAATCAACCACATGTACTTGGTTAATAATCAACAGGAATATAGAAGCCCTCAAGTAGGTGGTTTTATTCCACACTTTCATCTTGGAAATTTCTGCTCAAATATTATATAGCATGATAACATAAATAGTAGAAAGTGTAGAACATTGTAGCAATACATTCTAAATTTTTGTTTATACAGATCCAGTGTTACCCATTAACCAAAGAACATTAGAATCTACATAGTCATCGTAATCTTTAGGTTCATGATAGCACAGATCTGCGCGCCTCCTTGGGTCCAACATTCTAGATTTGAGAGGATAATACACCACAGACTTTTTTTTTCTTCTTTTCTTTTTTTTTTTTCTCTAGGACTGTGTAAGGCCTGACTTCAAGATGCTTAGGTTTAGCAATGACTCAGACCAATGACTCCCAACCAATTTGGCTTAGGGCATTAGGTTTTAAGAGATCGCTTCGGGCCCGAGCATCAGCCTAAGTTAATCCTATAAAGTCAAGCAGCCCCTTTCTTTCATTTTGTTTTCATTTTTTCGCATTTTCATTTTCAGCACATATATTTCAGCACATCTTTATTTTGTCCAGGCTGTATTATACTCTCAACCTATTTCCGGTTCCAATCCCTTGCCATAGCCAAGTAAATGGTCTATCATGATCTTTTAAGCTCAACAGACAACTACACATCATCCAATGACTCTGACTAAAGACATCCCACTGTAAATTAGCATTCAACAAATCTCTAGATGGTATTACTTTATGTACTAGTGTGTGTGAGTGAATTTTCTTAGTTCAAGCACCTATTCCAAGAGGACTGTAACAGACAGATATGCTCAATTAAGTGTATCTATCCTCCAGTATATGATCTATACATGAAACTATACATGAAATATGCATTTTATTATCTCCTAAACTTATGTTTCTGCTAGTATTAGATTAGAATTATTGCTACTTTAATATAGTTTTCGGTTTTTGTAGGAAACAAGAGCAAAACGCGGAAATGGGATAAAACGCGATTCTAATGATTGAATATTAACAACTTCGATTGCATATCTCTGATGGGACTGATTTAAGCTTTATGTTAAAGTACACGAAGTCAGCTTTCCAACGCCACTGACTGTTTGCAATTCGGAGTTCTGAGCAAAAAGTTATGATCATTTGAAATATCGCACGCGAAAGAGGCACGATTAAAGAGAAGAACCGTCAAGATGAGATTGGATGGATGAGATCGATACAACGGGTTTTTGTTTAATAAAGAAAAAAAATAAAAATAAATAAATATGACCGGTTCAGAATCCGGTCCGGTTCAGTTAAAAGAAAAAAAGAAAAAAAAAGGAAAACCGGCCCGAGCTTTGAACAGAGCGTTCAAGCTCTGCTCGAACGCCGGCGAAGGAGCGGCGAGGACTGTGAGCGGTGGGTCTCGCCGGTGGGCTGAGTTTCGACGGCGACGGCGACGGAGAAGACGGCGACGATCACGGCGGAGAGGTTGGCGGCGCTGACGACGGAGGAATGGGCCATGGGCGAAGCAGGTGAGCTCTGACGGCGATCGACTGTGAGAAGCTTCGATCGGAAAAGCTGAGCAGTGGCCGGTGAAGCGAGACGGCAGAGATGGACTCTCACGGCGGAAATCCTGACGGTGATGGTGAGGCAGATGGACGAAGACGGCGGCGGTGGGTGTCCCAATTGGAAACGGAAGAAAAGAAAAAAAAACCGGCGTGCTCGATTTGGAAGCTCTTCGATTTGGGATCAAATTAGGATTGCTTCTTTGATTAGGAAACGACGAAAGTCTATAAAAACGGAGCTTTGGAGAAGCGGCGAGAAGAGGAACATAGGACTAGTTTTTCCAGCGGAAGTCGGCCGGAAAAACAGAGAAGAAATCAGAGCTTTTGGAGGTGCGGTGTCGCCGGAATCCGGTGGCTTTGGCCGGAAAACAGAAGGGGGAAGAGAAGGAGGCCGGAGGAGGGAAGAAGGAGCGTGGATTTTTGGCCGGAAAAGACTGGATTTTCTATTTGCTACAGTGCACAGCCGAACGGAGAAGACGATGAATAGTGCCTGTGCGTGTGTTATGAACTCAATTAGCCTTTCTTACTTCTATTAGGACTAGGACTCCTTCTTTAATATGATTTCCTAGTTAGGATTTACTACTTCTATTAGGATTAGGCTATTTTTACTCTATATATATGTAAGGCCTATGGCCAAAACTGGATTATCAATGAGAATCACATATTACTATATTAGTTTATGCTTATTTCTTTTGTTCTAGTTTAGTCTCGTTCTTCTCCGTTGTAGACGCCGTGTCTACATCATTGGATCAGAGCCGTTTCGACCCTGGTTCCCACCCACCCACCCTTACTGTCGCCATGACAGGCGACCATCGGAAGAGTCCCGACCCACCTCCGACGTCCTCCAGACCCTTGTCCATGACGACTACGGCCTCGGACTTTCACGACGTCCCCATTACTACTCTCCCCCATGCGACTACCCGAACTACAATTGGAGGCAAAATTGGAGCGAGAACTTACCGATTTGAAGACGGTGATTGCCGAGATTGCAGAGTCCAACCGTCGTCGTGATCAGGAGAACGGTCTCCGCGTCGGCTCCTCCTCCGAGCTACTCTGTTTATCCGTCCGGGTTTCCACCGCCGTCTGTCCCCGCCGGCACCCACATGTTGCCGGCCGGCATGCCGCCTTGGCAGGGCCTCGCACCGGCGGGAACTAGCACGACGGGCTCCGCTTCATCTGGGGTCGTTACATCGGCCGCCTTCGGCTCGCCGGCGCCACTTCTTTCCGCCGAGTCCCTCCTCCCGACCACCGGCGCCGTGGCAGCCGCCTCTTTGCCGCTATCCGCTCTGCCAGGTCTGCCGGAGACCATGGCGATGGCCGTCCAGACACAGGCTGCCGTAGAACGACCTCCTCCTTCGACGGCGGCGACAGCACCGCCCTCCAACTCCGCCGCCCCCCTCCCACGACCGCAACACCTTGCCAAAGGTGGCAACTTTATGCTCCCCGGTGCTTCTCAGCTTTCCGCCCGGCCTCTACAGCCTCCCGCCGACCAGATCCCCTCCTCCAGCCCTTTTCCTCCGGCCGCCGCCGAGGCGATTCTCACCGGACCTCTCCTAACGCTTGGAGGCGACGAGCTCCGCTCGGTTGGCGCTTCGGGAGGCTTTTTGTGGCCACCCCCAGACCAGCCGCCACTGCCGTCAACGTCGCCGCCTCGGACCCCCTTCGCCACCGCCGCCCCGATCACCCATCCCACCCCTGCCCTGATTTCGTCCCACCCGGTCCCGAGCTGGCCTTCGGGCTATCTGAACATGGGTTCAGCTGTCCCGGTTTTGCCTGGTCCCTGTCCGACCCCGCGAACCGGTCCCCCTTCTTCTTTTGACGGCCCGAACCAACCCGTTTCACAATTACACGCCGTTCAACCCTCGGGCGTGGGCGTTCCACCACCACACGGGGGCCCTGCTGTCGGTCCCCCTCTATATGTTCCGGTGCACCCTGGGTTTCAGCCTCCACACACATCTGCTTCTGCTAATGCGGATGATTATTATGCCTCTGATGACGAGTTTCCAGCTCATGTGAACTATCGTGGACGTGGACGGCACAATCATGGTCGTGGTCATGTGGACCGTCGCTACGCGGATGCCCCTATTACTCGTGAGGGCACTGTCCAGGCTCGGCCAGTACGTGTCACGTTTCCTGTCTTTAATGGACGCGACCCAGATGTGTGGATTTCACGTGCCAAACGCTTCTTCCACTTTCATCGGACCCCCGCTCATGAGCGTTGCGAGTTGGCTTCCTTCCATATGGAAGGGCGTGCTATGCATTGGGTGGACCAGTATTTGGAGCGTCACCCAGATTCTACATGGGAAGAGTTTGAGCAAGCCCTTCGTCTACGCTTTGGTCAAACTGCTTATACGAATTATAATAGTCTACTTCCTCAGATTCGCCAGTGTGGGTCAGTTCAGGACTATCAGGATGAGTTTGAGCGATTGGTGAACCATGTTCAGGGATGGCCTGAGCATACACTTATGGGAGTTTTTGAAGCAGGCTTACGGGCAGATATTGCTACAGAGATTTTTGCTCCAGTGAACAGTATTTTTCCTGTGAATAGTGCAAAACGACGCCAACGAATCAACAACGTTCTCCACATCCGATGGCCGGCTAAATTCGCGTCCAAGGCGTAGATGAAACCCGAGTAATTTGGTTGTATCGTTTTCTTTCATCTTAATCTTAATTTACTTTGATTGGTGTATGAATCTTATTATAGAATCATTGTTAATTTATTGAGATTTATTCTATGTGCTCGAGAGAGGCTGGAGTGAATTCTTGTTAATTTTAATCCGAGGAATATTTGCGTGTCCGAGAGGAACGTAAGTAGACTAAGGTGTTATAAAGGAATAAGATTTCATTTGGTTTATGCTCGAGAGAGATAGATCACAGTTCTATATTTTAATTGCTTATGTGTTACGTCCGAGAGGAGAGCACTATATTTTGAATTGACAAGTATATGTCCGAGAGGAATATACTAGCCAATCAGGAATTTATTCAAAAGAGAGAGACGATAAGCTGGTTTATTGTGTGGTGGATTCGAAGTCTTGGCACTTCTCCATATTAGTTAAAATCCATTTTAAAGTAGTTAAATTTTATTGCTTTCTCTAGATTAATTAAAACAAAATTTGCTTTCACTTGAATTTGGTAAAATATTAGTCTATCCCTGAGGTTCGACAACCCTTTAATACTCACTGTAGTACAATTGCCTTGTGCACTTGCAAGGGTTTAATTTTAAACGATCAGTATACTTACTCACACTTCCAATGCAAATTAATCTCCTAAGAATTGTAACATGCATCATTACGGGATAAACTATCAAAACTTACGAAAAAGTACTAACAAATAACTTAAATCTACTCAAACAAATTTAATTTTTTTTTTTTATTTTCCTTTTCTGATTTGACAATGAAGCACATCCTCTCCCCCCAAACCTAATATAAGCATTGTCCTCAATGCACAATAAAGATAAAATACAATGATCATAAAAAGGTAAAAGAGAAAGAGGAAGGAAAACACCAGAGGAAGTGGACTAGAAATCTCGATCATCGCCATCACCATCGCCTGGAGGAAAACGCCATGCATGAAGAAAATCGACTATGGAGTCAAGGCGTTCCGTAATAGCATGCTGGGAGTCCATAAGCACATGCTGGGACTGGCGAATCTCCTGCTGTGACTGGCGAATCTCCTGCACATGGCCAGTGAGATCGCTGATCTGCTGCTGCATCGTCGTCCATGGTGGTTGAGCAAGTTCACCCTCAGGTACCTCAGCGTGTTCCTCAAGACGGGGAGCTCGTGGCCACCCGCGTCGTGTATGGCCCATCATACGGTTATATGCATCAACTCCAATGGGCCCCAGTCCATGAGATACACGAGAATGCTCAGGAAAATGCACCCCATGAGTCAGAAATACCCGCTCTAAAATGTAGGGGTACGGTAGCCTCTCGTCTTTTCGGCCCACCATCATTTGCTTCATCCGGCTAAAGACGAATGAAGGCAGGTCAAGATCATGGCGCCGAGTATCGTCGCCGAATACATAAAGTAAATCAGTCATAGTTCGGTCGACTTTCTCCTTCCGGGCCGACCATACATCATGCTGTAGAATTAAAAAGGCAAAACGGAACTCAGCTCGCATGCTGATGGCGGCCAGGTAGGTAGAGGTCCCAGGTCCTACTGCAGATCCCATCAATCGCCCTGTGATATTCCGGTACGGAGGAAACTGATATCCATTAAAATCAGGGTGATGAATCGTACCTCTATCACACCCCATAGCACTAGCAATATCGGCTACTCGGACCCGGATAGGTTTACCACATACAATGCTTTGAATAGTCACCTGCTCTGGATTATCGTTGTCTTCAATGGTGCCATTCGCATAGAAGTCCCGAACCAGGTCCTCGTGGACCATTGCGAATGCATTCTGCCTTTTTGCCGCGATATGGGTGAAATAGTTCACCCAATCCGCCTGGTCCTCAATCCATCGCTGAGTTGGAAGATCGGGAATAGCCGGGTTCAGGACCACCTGCCTCTCATATTGGATGGGCCGTGGCGGTGCAGCAGGTTCAGGTGGAGGGGTGGAAGAAACATGACGTGATGAAGAAGCTTCACCCCTATGGCGTTTGTGAGCGACTGATTTCTGAGGCATGGTACCTGAAAACATAGTTTTCAAAACCGGACCGGACTGGCCGGTCCGGCCGCGGTTAACCGGAACCGGCCGAGAAACCGGTCCGGTTCAACGAACCGGGCTGTTTTTTCAAAACCGGCCGGCTAACCGGCCGGTTTTGACCGAACCGGTGAACCGGACCGGACCGGTCCGGATTATTTTACAATTTTTTTTTTGAAAAAATTGTTGCAAGAGGGGGGATTCGGAATTTGATGATAGCACAATATTTTAATGTATGTGAATCTATGCACCCCATGGTAGCATTCTATATGATTCACACGTTGACAAATGACTTAGGATGCTTTGGCCACTCCTAAATCATCTCAACGGACGTGGGAACTGAATTTGTGCTATTCACCATTTGTGAAATAACAAAATAAATGCAATTAATTATCAGACAATCATGCAATATCAACCGGGCTGCTTTTTCAAAACCGGCTTTGACCGAACCGGTGAACCGGACCGGATTATTTTACAATTTTTTTTTTGAAAAAATTGTTGCAAGAGGGGGGATTCGAACCCCCCCCCTCCCCCCTCTCACCACAAGAGACTTAACCACTTGAGCTACACCTATTTTGATGTTACTATTATACAAATTATATATTTATCACATATTTACTACTCCTCTCACCTAAACCGGGTCACACCGGTCTGACCGGACCGGCCATCAATCCGGTTCGATGGCCGGTCCGGTTTTGAAAACCTTGCCTGAAAACCAAAGATAATAGTGAAAATCCAATCAATGTACAAGAATATGCAGCATGTAATTGCAATACTTAAATATCACAGCAAGCATGTAATAACAGATCCACTTCACAATTTTCGATTTTTTTTAAAAATAATAATAAATTTCCTAAAAAAAATAAAAATTGTAGGAAAACTTAGGAAATCAAAAGGAATCATCATGCATAACATAAATCACAATCATCAATATAGAAGTATGCATGAGAGGGATATATAACCCCGAAATCAGATTTCGATTTTTTTTTAAAAAAAATAAAAAACACTGTTCACCGCAAGAACACACATCCAAAAAAGATTGAATAAAACACCTAAAATCAAAGAATCAGAAGCTAAAAGTCACGCATAAGCATCGAAATAGTCATTATAAGAGAATGCATGAGAGTAATCGCAACAATATCTACCGGAAACTAAGAAAAATCGAGTTTTTAAGTTTCGGCTTACCGGAAGAAAAAGGAGTGATGAAAGGAGTGGGAAATCACGGAAACAGACACTATATCTGGATTCTACGTGCAAAAATCCTTTAGGGGCCGGAGTTTCAGCTCAAACACGGGTTGGAAACGGCGGTGGCGAGCGAAAATAGATTTCTCTCGCCACGGCCGTTCGGATTTTAAGCACGAGGAAGACGACCCACGATCGATCGCATTTTTAGCCGATCGATCGTTGTATAAAACGAAAAACAGCGCCCGTTAGATTGAAGATGAACGGTGTCGATTTGTGGCACAGCGATCGATCGCAAATATAAGGCGTCGATTGGATAGCGATCGATCGTTCAAATACGATCGATCGTATCTACTGTTCTTTGATTTTTTTTTTTTGAGTATATCGTCTCCCCCAAACCTAATGAAAATGGTAATAAAAATAAGACAATAAGGAGAAGAAAAGGAGAGAGTACACCTGAATACGTGGGTTGCTTCCCACCAAGCGCTAAGTTTAACGTCTTCAGCCAGACTGGGCCAGGATCATTCTGTTTGGTCTGGATCATCCATGTAGACAGCCACTGCAATGTCGGCAACAGTCTCCAGATAAGGTTTCAATCGGTGGCCATTTACTTTGAATGTGCTCCCATTTTTTGGATTGTGAATCTCCACAGCGCCACGAGGGTAGACATTTTTCACAATAAAAGGTCCATACCACCGAGAACGAAGTTTCCCCGGAAATAGATGTAGCCGTGAATGGTAAAGTAATACTTTCTGCTCAGGCTGAAAAGATTTCCTAGAAATCATCTTGTCATGTACAGCATTGGTCCTCATTTTGTAGAGTTTTGCATTCTCATATGCCTCAAAGCGCATCTCCTCTAACTCACTCAATTGGAGTTTTCGCTGTTCACTGGCTTTATCCATATCGAAGTTGTACGCCTTAATAGCCCAATAAGCCCGGTGTTCCAACTCAACAGGTAAATGGCAAGCTTTGCCATATACCAATTGATTGATTGATTTTTTTTACTATTTACTCGCAATCGCATGAGACTCAATATAGTCTAGTGGAAATGAGGTCGAACCCAAAGGACTTGGTTGATTAATCTAATTCTAATTTAAGATTGAATTTTTATGATTTTAATTAACTAAAGAAAATAAATTTTACTGAGAAATCAAATGATGAGAATATCAAAGCGTCGAATCCACCACTAAACATGCAATTACTACTCTCAATTATTATTTCCATAAGATGATATGATATGGTAATTCATGTTCTTTGGTCGGACACACAAATTACCAGTGAATTCACTACACGTTCTTTGGTCGGACACGAAAAGTTCATTCACTATGAATAATATATTAATTCTATCCTTTGGTCGGGCATAGAATCAATACAAACCTGTTATTATCTAGACACAGGAAATATCAATATCAAATTTCAGTCATAATCATACCAGTCTATGGTCAAGCACTAGATCGAATTATGAAACATGAAATCGCATTAAGAACAATTATATCAACTCCAAATCATTAAACAATTAAGAGTAATAATAAATATTTAGGGCTTCATCTAGCCTTGATAAGAAAATTAGTTAGACATAGAATAAGAGAAAGAAATAGCCTGATTCATCGAATTGGTCGCAAGAATACTGTTCACTATTCACCCGGCACTGTTCACGCGCACTGTAGCACTGTAGCACTATTCATCATCTTCTAAAAAAATCGTGTTACTGTAGCACTTCCAAATCCGGCCCAAAATCAGTTCTTTCTCCCGGCGTTAGACTCCTCCTCCTTCCTTCTCTTCTTCCGGCCAAAATCCCGACGGAATCCGGCCAAATCACGCCGGAAAAGGGCTCTGTTCAAGCTCTGTTTTTTTTTCGTCTTTCTCTGTTTTTCGCTGTGTTTTTCCTTCTGTCGGCGGCTCTCTCCTCCTCTCTATCTGTTTGGGTTTTTATAGCCTTTTGAATTCCCCAAATCAGTAACTTTCTAACCCAACCTCATTTCGATCAAAAGCCCAACTCAATTTTCCCGATTTGGTTCCCCAATCTGAGCTTTCCAAATCGGGGATTTTTCCAAATCGAGTACTCTGTTCATCCTTGCCGTCGAGTTACCTCTTCTCCGGCGCCGTCTCGAGCTCCGTCTGCCGATTTCATTTGCCTCGCCGCCGTTACCATCGCCTGAGCTCGAGCAGAACCGCCGCTATACCAGTCGATTTCACCGCCGTGGCCGTCGTCGTCTTCAATCCTCGCCGGCCTCGCCCAACTCGCCGCCGTAAAGCTCCTCCGTCGAGACCCAGCTCAGCAACATCCGCCGTCGAGACCCAGCTCGCCTCTTTTCCGGCGAGCTCGTCAAAACAGAGCATCGAAAGCTTCCGTTCGACTGAGACGAAGGCCCGAGCGCCCGAGCTTCGGCTCGGGCCGGTTCTCCTTCTTTTTTTTCTTTTCTTTTCTGAACCGAACCGGAGGTTCAGTTCAATTTCTTTTTTTTTTCTTTTTCTTATTTAAAACCCGCCGTATTAATCTCCACTGCTGGATCTTCAAAACCCGTTTGACGTGCTCCACTTTTACGCGCTAAATCTGGACTCTCAAAACCTGCATAAATAAAATCAAACATCATTTAGACACATTATAAAATATAAATCCAATAAATCTAATTAACGTATCTAAATTAATCAATTAAGCGCATTTATTCATTAAACTCCTAATTACTCACCTAATCATGATTAACAATTAATTATCCTTACTTCAACTAAAATTACGACTAACAAATAGGCAGAAATGCATATAAAATGTGTATATTTTATAGATATCACCAATCTATAAGGAGACATGCCAATAGGGGTCTTGAAAGCTGTCCAGTAGGCCCATAATGCATCATTCAGTCTCAAGGACCAATCCTTCCTATCGGGGCGAACCGTCTTCTCCAGAATCTGCTTGATTTAGCGATTGGAGACCTCCACTTGGCCACTCGTCTGAGGATGATATGGTGTTGCAACCTTGTGGGTGACAGAGCATTTCTTGAGAAGAGCTTCAAAAGACCTGTTACAAAAATGAGAACCTCCGTCACTAATGATAGCACGAGGAGTTCCAAACCGGCTAAAAATGTTAGATTTCAGAAATTCCAGCACAACTTTATGATCATTGGTCCTAGTGGCAACAACTTCAATCCACTTGGACACATAATCCACAGCAACAAGAATATAAGTATGACCAAAAGATGGTGGAAAAGGTCCCATGAAATCGATACCCCATACATCAAACATTTCAACAATCAATATGGGTTGTAGGGCATCATATTCCTTTTAGACAAGGCTCCCAATTTTTGACACCTATCGCAAGATTGACAATAAGCATGAGCGTCTTTAAATAGAGTTGGCCAATAAAAACCGCTTTGAAGTACTTTGGCCGCAGTTTTCTTACCACCGAAGTGTCCACCACATGCTTGAGAGTGACAAAAAGATAAGATGCTATGAAACTCACTCTCAGGGACACATCGTCTTATGACTTGGTCAGCACATATCTTAAATAGGTCAGGGTCATCCCAATAGTAATGTTTGACGCGAGAGAAAAATAAATCTTTATCATGTTTAGACCAAAAGGTTGGGATTTGACCCACAACAAAATAATTCACAATATGTGCAAACCAAGGTGATGTAGTTATCACGCCATAAACGGCCCCCTAGTTTTAACCTAATCCAATGTATTCAGAGAAAAACGAGTTATAAGGTGAGCTGCTCATCAGGGAATGCATCTCTTAGAGGGTCATGGCTATGCAGATCAGGAATATGAATTCTGGATAGATGATCAGCCACGACATTCTCAGAACCCTTTTTATCTTTAATTTCAAAGTCAAATTCCTGGAGGAGTAAAATCCAACGGATCAGCCTTGGCTTGGCATCCTTCTTGGAAAGAAGGTACCTCAAGGCTGCATGATCAGAGAAGATGATGATCTTACTACCCAGGAGATAGGACCTGAACTTATCTAATGCAAACACAACAGCAAGCAACTCTTTTTCGGTGGTAGTGTAATTCAATTGAGCATCAGTGAGTGTCTTGCTAGCATAGTATATAACATGAGGAATTTTGTTGATGCGTTGGCCTAACACTGCCCCTACAGCAAAATTCGATGCATCACACATTATCTCGAAGGGCAGTGTATAGTCAGGGGGCTTAATGATGGGGGAGCTAGAGAGGAGGGTTTTTAATGTGGTAAAAGCTTCTTTGCACGACTCATCAAATTCAAATTGCACATTCTGACCGAGAAGGTGACATAATGGACGTGATATATTGCTAAAATCTTTGATGAATCGACGATAAAACCCTGCATGGCCAAGGAAAGACCGTATTTGCTTAACTGATGTAGGTGGTGGTAAATTAGCAATCAGGTTAACCTTGGCCTTATCAACCTCTATACCCCTTTTTGATATAACATGCCCAAGCACAATCCCCTGTTGAACCATGAAATGGCTCTTTTCCCAACTTAACACTAAGTTTGTTTCCTCACAGCGTGTTAAAACCAAAGCAAGGTTGTGCAAGCATTCATCAAAACAAGCGCCAAACACTGAAAAATCGTCCATGAAAACTTCCAAAAATTTATCAATCATGTCGGAAAAGATGGACATCATACATCGCTGAAATGTAGCAGGGGCATTACAAAGACCAAAAGGCATCCTTCGATACGCAAAAGTACCGAAGGGGCATGTAAAAGTCGTCTTCGCCTGATCCCCTGGAAAAACTGGCACTTGATTATATCCTGAGTACCCATCTAAAAAGCAATAAAACTCTTGGCCCGCTAGTTTCTCTAGGATTTGGTCAATGAATGGGAGAGGGAAATGGTCCTTACGAGTGTTAGAGTTCAGCTTCCTATAGTCAATGCACACCCGCCAGCCCGTGGTTTCTCTTATTGGCACAAGTTCACCCTCTGAGTTTGGTTTCACTGTGATGCCCGATTTCTTAGGGACGACCTGGATGGGGCTCACCCACTCACTGTCAGAGATATGGTATATAATTCCAGCATCTAACAATTTCACTACCTCTTTCATCACCACTTCTCTCATGTGTGGGTTCAACTGTCGCTGCCCCTCCCTAGAAGGTTTAGCCTGGTCCTCCAGGTTTATGCGATGCATGCACACAGAGGGGTCTATACCCCGGAGGTCAGCTACTGTCCATCCTATAGCTCGCCGGTGTGTGGTAAGGATCTCCAACAACTGGGTTTCCTGGTCAATAGATAGGCTAGATGAGATAATTATAGGAAGGGTGTTGTTGGGTCCTAGGAAGACGTATTTGAGGGAGCTAGGAAGGGTTTTGAGTTCAAGTGTGGGTGGGGATTCTATGGAAGGTTTAAGTGGTGGGGCGGTAGACACAGGGAGAGGGTCGGGGTGGGGTCGCCATGGGATATGTCCAGGGTATAGGGCAGCTACTAAATGGTGATGGACCTCCTCAAGGTCAGGTGTGCCCTCATATTGATCGATCCAGTCATAAAAAGGGTGTGCTCGAGGGCATCCTTAAGCACAGCAAAGGGAAGGTACTCCTGGACGACGTCATCTAGGTCGTCAACCATAAGGCACTCAGCTTCACTCGAGGGTTGTTGGGAAGCACTAAAAATGTTTAATTTAACTTTCATGTTCCCAAAGGAGACGTTCATGAGCCCTGACCTACAGTTAATGGTGGCATCGGCTGTGGCTAGGAAAGGGCGGCCAAGGATAACAGGAATTTGGGATTTGGAGTTGGCAACTGGTTCCATGTCTAAGACGACAAAATCAACAGGAAAGTAGAACCGGTCAACTCCAACAAGAGCATCTTCTATAACACCTCTAGGTCTGCGAATGGATCGGTCTGCTAATTGAAGAGTGACTGAGGTGGGCTGCAACTCTCCTAAGCCAAGTTGTTCATACACTGAGTAAGGAAGGAGGTTGACACTGGCCCCTAAGTCCAAGAGAGCCCGGCTAATAGTATAGTCACCTATGACAATGGATATAACAGGGACACCTAGGTCCTTAAATTTAGGTGGCATATCACTGGTCAGTAAAGAGCTTACTTGGTTGGTCAAAAAGACCTTTTGGGTGACATGGGATTTGGATTTCCTTTTTTGGGTACACAGGTCTTTCAGAAACTTGGCATAGGCAGGTACTTGTTTGATGGCATCTAAGAGGGGAAGGTTAATTTTAACCTGCTTGAACACCTCTAACATTTCCTCCATTTGTTGGTGGGACTTACTAAACGGGGAGGGTTGGTTGAGGCATTGAGGGAAAGGAGCCCTAGGGATATAGAATTTTTCATTGGTGGGTTCAGCTGGGACATCCTTCTGTGGCGGGAGACTAACAGGATCAGGCATGGTAGGAGAGGATTGGTTCTGTTTCTCAAGGAGAGTGTCCTCACTCGTAATGGTTGGATCCCTAACCTGATTGTCAACTTGTTTTCCATTTCTTAGGGTAGTAACGGCTTGCACCTGCTTATTTGGATAATGGGAACCTTCAACGGCGAACTGGCCTCTAGGATTCTGCTGTGGTTGGCTGGGCAATGTTCCTACTTCCCTACGGTTCATAGATTGGGCCAGCTGTCCTAATTGGGTTTCTATTTTGGCAATGGATTGTGTATGGGAATGGACAAGCTGGGCCTGGGTTCTTAGCTCACCTGTCAACTCTCTATGTTTGGTTTCTATCTTGGCGTCTACCTTGGCTTCCATCGCATTGAAAGCTGAGAGGAGAGTAGATTGGGTGGCTAGCATTTGGCTCATTTGATCTTCTAGGGATAGTTTCTTATGGGTTTGGCCAAAGGGGGGATTCGTGGCTAGTTGGTAAGACTGAGTTGGGTTTTGGAACTCTGGTCTTGGGGCATGATTGAAAGTGGGCCCTTGGTTAGGTTGTTTCCAGGCGAAATTAGGATGATTTCGCCACCCCGGGTTAATAGGTATTTGAGTAGGGGTTATTGGCTCTAGGATAGGTTTGTGCAATGTTGACGTGCTCCTGGACAAGATCTGGATACTGGGAAGCAGAGGGGCAATCAACAATGGTGTGCATAGGGCTGGCACAGGCATCTTGAGAGGTCGGGGTATAAGGTGGAGTCTGTGAGAAAAACCTGTCAAACCTCTCAGTAAGGGATGCCACTTGGTGTTCTAGGTTCGTGGTAGCTTTAATATCATACATGCCTCCCCTTGAGGCACTCCTGCCAGGCATATGGCCATCAGATCTATAGAGGGTAGCACTGTGTAAAGAGTTTTCGCTCAGGTCCTCTAATAGATCCCAAGCATCATCCGGGGTTTTCTTCATGAATGTGCCTCCACAGGAGGCGTCTATTAGGGTCTTATGCTGATCGCACACACCTTCATGAAATCTCTGTACTAATTGCCACTTGGGCACATCATGGTGGGGACAGGACCGGAGTAAAGATTTCATCCTCTCCCAGCTTTCATGGAATTGTTCATTAGGTGTCTAGGTAAAGGTGATGATTTCATGGAAGATCTTATTGGTCCGCCCCACAGGAAAGTATTTCTTGAGGAATTCGGCCTGAACTTCCTCCCAAGTGGAAATAGAGTTATGCTCAAGGGAGTATAGCCATTCCTTGGCCCTATCTTTTAAGGTGAAGCGGAACAACCTAAGGCGCACCTGGTCATCAGATAGTGTAAGTTTAAAGGTTGTGTTAACCTCCAGGAAATTTTGTAGGTGCCTATAGGGGTTCTCATTTAATTGGCCATGGTATGTGGGCAGCATCTGGATGATGTTTGGCTTAATTTCAAAATTAGCCACGTTTTCTGGTAAGATTATGCAGGAGGGGGAGGTGTAGGCAGTGGGACGGTAGTAGTCTTGCAGGGTACGGGCATGGGGCATTAGTGGATTCTGGTTTAGACCATTCCCACCCCCAAGGTTCACGTTGTCCGCCATTGGATGGGTTTCAGGGATTGAGTGGCAAGGAGTTCTACAAATTCTATAGAGTCGCTCAGGATCAGGGTCAAAGGCCAGGTCGGGGTTCAGGGAACGGCGACCATGCATGCACAATAAAAATCAAACAAAACCTGTGCAGTCCTAATAGCGACAACTAGCAAGGATCAATCCTAGATAGCGACAACTAGCAACCTAATAGCGACAACTAGCACGTCATGCAATCCCACAAAGAAAAGAAAAAAACACCAAGCACCCAAATTTACTCTAAAAGATGGTTAAGAGAGTGCAAACAGTGGGAAGGGATGGCCCTTCCAACGATGACGAAAATCAGCGTCCTCTCTTAATCCTGCAAAAAGAAGAAGAAAGCAATTAAGCTACTGAATAGAAGTCTAAAGTAAACTAAACTACTCTAACACTAACTATGCTAAGAATTTAGTAAATTATTGTGCCGTCCCCGGCAACAGCGCCAAAAATTTGATCGTTTAAAATTAAACCCTTGCAAGTGCACAAGGCAATTGTACTACGGCGAGTATTAAAAGGTTGTCGAACCTCAGGGACGGTGAATACTCTACCAAACTCAAGAGAAGAAAAAGATGTAGTTTAATTAATTCTAAAGAAAGCAATGAACTTTATCTAATATAACTAAGATTTAATCAATATGGAGAAATATCAAGGCAGAGAATCCACCACTAGACATGCAATTACTACTCTAAATTATTATTAAGCATACATTGACATGATATGGTAATTCGTGTTCTTGATCGGACACACGAATTACTAATGAATTCACTAACGTTCTTGATCGGACAAGAAAGTTCATCCACTATTGTGGAATCAATCCTATCCTTGATCGGGCATAGAATCAATCACAACTCTATTATAATGCAATTAATCTTATCCTTGATCGGGCATAAAATCAATCACAATATCTAATTTCATTCATAATCAATCAAGTCTATGATCAAGCACTCAAAAGAATACTCATGAAATCGCATTAAGCATGAATCAAAATCAACTTTATAAAATTAAACTATCAAGAGTAGCAATACACATCTAGGGCTTCATCAAGCCTTGAATGAAAGTTTAGTTACACATAGAAAGGGAGAAAAGAAAAGCCTGTTTATGTAGATTCATCGTCATGAATCCTTCTTCCTCTTTGCTCCAAAAGACCTCTTCTCTTGCTCCTCTCTAGCCTCCAATAAAGCTCTAGTTCTCCAAGGTTGAATGCCTAATACGTTCTCCCATAAGGCCTATTTATAAGAGTGAAGAGAAACCACGAAGTCCCCTTCCAAATCCAAGTCGAAATAGGTCTTATTTCGGTTTTCCGCAGACGGCGATCGATCGCTCCGTATTGACGATCGTTCGCTATACGATCGATCGTAATTCCTTCGTTATTTTCATCCGATCGATCACTTTGCCGATCGACGCCGTATGATACCGATCGATCGTAGTTACTGTCTTCGATGATTGAAAAATTCCAGTAGATACGATCGATCGTTTTGAGTTCCGATCGATCGTTTCCGTTAAAACACTGCTTTTGCGGCTATGGCGATCGATCGCAATTATATACGATCGATCGTAGTTACTGTTCATAAACTTCAAATGGCTATAACTTTCTGTCCCGAACTCCGAATTGCACGTGGTTGGTGGCGTTGGAAAGCTGACTTCTTGAGCTTTAACATGAGACTTGAATCAGTCCAATCTAATATTTGTACATGGAGTTATGATAATTTAACCATTCGAGTTACTTTTCTCTTTATTTCTGTGTATTACTCTTGTTTCCTACAAAAACCAAAAACTATACTAAAGTAGCAATAATTCTAATCAAACACTAACATAAATATAAGTTTAGGAGATAATAAAATGCATATTTTATGTGTAGATCATACTACAATGAGTATCTAGGGTTGTCGAACCTCATGGACGGATGAATAATCTACCAAACTCAATAGAAGAAAAATACAGTTTTAATTAAATATAAAGAAAGTAATAAACTTTAATCAATTAAATAATTTGAACTTATATGGAGAATTGCCAAGACTTCGAATCTACCTCAAAATAAACCAGCTTATCGTCTCTCTCTCTCTCTTGTATAAATTCATAATTGGCTAGCATATTCCTCTCGGACATATACTTGTCAATTCAAAATATTGTGCTCTCCTCTCGGACGTTACACATAAAGCAATTAAAACATAGAATTATAATTTATATCTCTCAAGCATAAACCAATGAAACTTTATTGATATATAACACATCAGTCTACTCACGTTCCTCTTGGACACGCAAGTATTATTTGGATTAAAAAAAGCCTCATGGGCTTAGCCACAAAATAAAAATCAAAATGGCTCAAGTAAAGCCTTGTGGGCTTAGCCACCCAAAGTCAAAATTGGCTGAGTGAGGCCCATGAGCTTCAATACAATTAGCCACAAAGTTACAAATGGTCAAATAAGCTCCATTGGCCTGACCAACAAAACTATTAAATGGCTAAGAAAATCCTCATGGGCTTAGCCACAAAACAAAAATCAAAATGGCCCAAGTAAAGCCCTATGAACTTGGCCACCCGAAATCCAAATTATGGGTAATGACTTTGTTATTATATTCTCACCTGGTAAGAATAATGAGTGTGAAGATCATTCGATGGCATGAAGCAAGTATGGGACGGATGCGTCTGATGACCAAGAATATATTTTTCCATCTTGATACGAATAAACATACTTGTAGAAATAGAACATTACCTAAAATGGCAATTTTATGCAAGTCTCGGATAGTTGTGTCTAAAAAACAGCAATATAGACACAGTAATGACAAGAGAGGACCATATTTACTCAACATAAGAAGTAGATATTTGACAAAAACTGCAAATAAGGGACCGTTTAGGGCGTGATTATAAGCAAATATCCACAGTGGATTTTCCAGATCCAGTGTCTCATCCATGTTTTTTTCCCTATCCAGCTGAAACACGACCTGAGGTGTTTCAGCTAGATAGAGAAAATATCTTCCATTTCATATATCTCAAAGAATAAGCAGTCATTTCTTTTCCACTAAAAAAAGCAGTCATTTCTTTCGTCTAATTATTAATCGCACACCTAGAGACATGTTGATCTGCTGGCTTAGAAAATCGTTTAGATTTCAATTTAAGTACTATCTCGGTTTGTTAGGGAGAAGCTATAGCTGGTAAGAGATAAATGGGAGAAGTTATAGCTAGTAAGAGACAACCGTAACTTTAGATAAATCTCATATAGCTTATATTAGACCAATTCAATTTGCCCTACGTAGAATCGATTCTACGACTTTCCAAGCCCATGCGGAGCCGTCCTACTAATTGAGTTCTGTTTCGGCAATTACCGCGGGTGGCTGTGATGACCACTGCTAATGGATGCCCCCCCGACAGCCAACGACGACACATACTATACAACCCCATCTCAGGCGCACAAGTCGAAAATATCCCTCCACTCCGCAAAACACTTTCAATATCACCGTCATGCAGCTCCAACCATTCGTCGTTATAGCCGGTTGGGAAGATTTAATGGAAAATCGAGGAGGTGTAGTCAGAATATGGAAAAGGCACTATGAAAAGGCATTCTGAAAAGGCAACCCAATTACTGCAGAAGAAACTCTGGAATAACATTGACAATAAATTAAGAGAGAGAGACTAAATTATAGACTCCGGAAAGGCAGCCTAGTTTTAAAAAAAATTACATGGATAATGGGATGAACAGCAAACATAACTCTTGTTTCTTTCCACAACTTGTCTTTGAACAATTTGTTTAAGAGATTCCAACTCGATTATAGGCTTATAGCTTCAAGAAGTTTCTATAACAAGAAAAGAAAAGTAGGGGTGCAACTTTTAGGCCTAGGGCCGGGTAGGGCCTCAAAATTTTCATCCCGCTCATTTTAGGGTCGGGTTAGGGGCATGGTAAAAAAACAACCTACAACGTGTCAAACAGACAATTAGTCGACGAAAATGAAATTAAGCATAAGCAAAATCATTACTCAAACTATATATATCCATAAAAATAACTGCAAATGAGAAGAACGTGGCAAGCATATATCGAAATAGAGAACTATTTTAACTAATAAATTAAAAAGTTTTCCCATGAAATTTATGACATTGCATATCAGTTGCATTCACAACAATATAAAAGAAAGTATGCAAATGGGCTCACTTCATCTAAAATTTCAGCAACCACCCTATTCTGTCCTTTGCATACTGTAACAGAACAAAGAGTTGCTTTACTAATTTTGTTACGATGACAAAATTGCATATCAGCACAACTGGTCGCATGCAACAGTGTCAAAGAAAGTATGCAATGGGTTATACCTTCATCTAAAATTTCAGCAACGCCATTTTGTCCTTTGCGCATAGTAACAGACCGAAGAGTCGCTGAACAAATTTTGGCTGATGATGAAAATCCTCCAAGAAGTTTTGAAGATGAGTGGTTTATTCCATTTCCTACTACATGAACAATATTGGAATTTGCATTTGCTGCTGTGTCTCCGGTAAGTCTGGCACTTCGCCGGGCTGCTGAATCAGCAAATAACCTGCGTGAAATCTACATTTGATGTTCAAATAAATATATAAATAAGCATTTGCAGAAAAGTTTTAAAGCCATATGAACAGCTATATAAGTACAGCACAACAGCAACAATCTAACATTATCCAGCCAACTAAACTTTTCAAACATAGACAAGTGTATGCCAATGTCAAGGCATTCATCGTCAGAAAAGGCAAAAATGATAAATTTTAGTTTTAGCAAGCACCTGATTGTTAGCAGCTCGGGCAGAAGATGAACGGACGCTCTGCACTAGAGTCCAACCAACAGATAATAAGATAGGGACACAAGTTCAGTGCTGATTAGACTGGTAGTAAAGACAAAGTTAAGGGCAACTGCACAAATTCTGTTGTGCCACCAAAGAAGGGGAACCAAAAAGAACAGATAAAAGAGTGTTTGCAAGGATTTTATCCAATGGGGAAATTTAAAATGGATGGATTGAGAGCCCGCAACCCAAAATGTGGAACAAACTCTCGGGATATAGCAGATAGCAAACAAAGAACTGTTGGGAACTCTAAAGATGTTGGAGGCAAAGATTTTCCTTATGCCACCCAACTTAAATTGAAAATTGGAAAAAGAGGGAAAGATATAAGAAACTCAAGGACACATGAGGCTTCCCGTCCCAAATTTGAAATAGGGGCTTCTTGTAAAATATATGTCACATGTTTACTTTCATGTTATGAATTCTCTACACCATCAAATACTATTTCAGGTACACGATCACAGAACATCATAAAATTTCAAAAGTGTAATTGCAGTAGACATTAGAAGAGACGATCGTAGCTTTCCTTCATCTAGCAACTTTCACCTGGGAGCTTGAAGCACAGGATTCACTGTTGATTTTGGAGAAACTTCACCACCCATCACACCAAGGTTTGGCAGCACAATTCTACAAGGTGGTGATGGAATAACACCAGTTAACTGGATGACGAAAACAAGCAATAACCGTGAAATGAATTTAGTTTTCATTTTTATATACAACAGACTGTCAGGATAAAGTCAGCAGCAGCCATTAGAGAATAACTAAGTGATGAATATAAAAGCCATTGCCATTAGCACCTTTCATATGGGTCCCCACATTCAAAACTCTTGCTTTCTATTTATCGAAAAAGGGACACTTGTTTTTCGAAAAGGCGCAAAGGGGGCCACAAAGTTGTGAACCCTGATATTTTAAATCCACATATTTACCGGTGATTTCACTTTCAGATCCTCTGATGCACTAGGATCTTATCTGTCATAAAGTAACATTAGTTATAGAAAATAGTCACCAGAGCCACCTTATAAACAAATAACAGTATATAAGTAGTTATCGAAATATGAAATATTTAGAATGTTGGGAGAGGAAGTTTAACTGCACAAGAAAAGCAGATATCAGTTATCTTAATAAACAATAACTTAAGAAAGTGCATGTATGTTATTTACGATATATCTTAATGAGCAGTACAAAGTCTAATGTCATTTATAACACAAAATAGATTCTCTTCCCTCGTATAATTCCCAACAGTGTAGAACATGGAAAAATCTCATGTATTACCAAATGATTACAATTAAAGGCACAATAGCAGAAAATTTGGAGTAGAAGCTCAACAATGTTAGGGAGGACTTAGCCAGGAACAGAAATCAAGTGCCTCATTCAGTTTCTAGTAATCAACCACAACTGCTTCAGTATCATACAAAAGAAGTTAACTGCATACATTGGCAGTTAGTATCTTGCTTCAGGAAGAAATTGTATTACCAAATGATCATAATCAAGTGCCTCATTAAGCTTCCAGTAATCAACCACAAATGCTTCAGTACCATACAAATAAGCGAACTGCATATGCGACCATAACCTCTGCGCCGCAGCCCCCCTCCATGGCTAGTGAGGAGAGGACGAGACACAGAGGAAGGTTTTCGAGTGTCCTAAAGCATTCCACAGTTATGACTTAAAGCACTGAATGTTGTCTGTGTGGCTAGCTCTTGATCTATTTGTATTCAAATGACCATATTATATCATTGGCTTCTTCCATCTCCATATAAAACTTTTTTCTGCACTTCAGATCAAATAATTGTGACATCATTACAGATTTTTAAAATCATGATGAAAATGTATACTAAAAATAATAGAAATTGGTTATCTAGCACTAGATTAGAGCCTCTAATTCAGGATTGCACAGGTTGAAATTGATCAACTTCCTCCGTCACATTGACATATACAAAAACATGCACCACTGTTACTTTCCACCTCCGATAACGATTCACATAGAGAAAGCACATTAATTAAAAAATAAAACAAAGTGAGTATACACATATTTGCTGACTAGAAGAATAAATAAAAAAACTTGCATGATTTTGGCATCTGAGAATATTAATGAAAAAAAAATTTATTTGATTCTCCAGGGTGTCCTAGAGAAAGAAATCAGAAGATGAATTGAAAAAGAAAATATATTCGTCTAAGGAAGTTCTGGAACTAGATAAGTTGGAAAACTTATATGATCATCACAGCCAGACTTGATGATATCTCTATCGAAGAATTTCTTTTTTTCCAACATATACTTGACAGGTCTACCGTCTTTAGATTGAAAATAGATGCAATTGCCGCAATATTCAAACTTGAAAACCGATGGCGGCGGAAGATCCCTCACGCTCACACATATAGGCAACTGGAAACAGAGAAACATTATCTGATTGGTACCCAAGCTCTGGACTAGTTCCCACTCCCTAGAGCGCAAATTCGCCTTGCGCACTTGAATATTGCCCTCAGGAAACGGATTATGCACCAGCAACAATTCATGATCCGTCGATTCTACTAGATTGAGTGATGTTGATTCTACTAGATTGAGTGATGTTACCGTGGTGGTAAATAATGGACCGATTACGGTGCGGACTTGAGGAGAGTAGTCTTGGTGGGGGTTATTGATGAACTCGATCAGCCTGAGCTCCGCGGCGTTGGTCACTGCATAGAGCGAACCTTTATAGGAGATAATACTCTCGTACCAGAAATCAGGTGATTTGTCATGCAAAATCTGGCTCCAGCCAGCAGATTCTTCGTCTCTGCAGCAGGAGGATCTCCAGATTCTGACTGCACCTCCTCGATTTTCCTTCAAATCTTCCCAACCGGCTACAACGACGAATGGTTGGAGCTGCATGACGGTGATATTGAAAGTGTTTTCCGGGAGTGGAGGGATATTTTTGACTTGTGCGCCTGAGATGGGGTTGTATAGTATGTGTCGTCGTTGGCTGTCGGGGGGGCATCCCGTAGCGGTGGCCATCAACAGCCACCCGCGGTAATTGCCGAAACAGAGCTCAGTTACTAGGACGGCTCCGCATGGGCTTGGAAAGTTGTAGAATCGATTCTCCGTAGGGCAATAGAAGGTGAGAGTATTATTATTAGTGCCTCTGCTGGGTTGATGATGAACATCTTTGGGATCCATATATTCCCACATGAGGTTTGGCGCAGGAGGGCAGGGTTTGGAAGAGACGATAGTATTCCACCAACGGCATACAGCCCCTGACCGAACATAGTCTTGGAGGTTAAGGCGCTGGAGGAGGAGCACCACGAGGTCAGCACTGAGGGATGACCATCCACGGCTGCTGCGACGGCGGCGGCGGCCGCCAAAGGTCGGAGCTTGGTGGAGTTGTCGCTTCTGCATCGCTTTGCTTCGTCTCGCCGAGAAAACCACTTCTAATGCAGCCTAGGAAGGAAAGGGCAATCTAAATAAAGAAGGAAAAGAAAAGGGCAATCCAATCCAAAAAAAAGGTATCTATGTACAATATATCAAATATACACATTCCACTCTCTCCTATGCGAAATAACATAATGCTCTTTAGTTTCCTTATTTATGTACCCTCCATATTCTCTTAGGTGCGTTTGGTTACACGGAAAATCAATTTCCGGAGAAGTTAAGTTTATTTCCGTAGTAGTGTGTTCGGTATGATAATCTATACTACTATTAAAAGCACCAACTTTTGCACCCCATTTTTTCAACCCCTAGATTAGAATCTAATTAACCTTTTTCATTAACTAATTTTGCGCCCTAATCTCCGTAATAAGATACTGCTAACATGGGCAAAAGAGTCCATATTAAATTACTCTACAATTTCGAGGGCCATACCACTTTTACCCCTCAAAAACAGAAACCTCACCATTTCTACTTAAGGACAATATTGCCCAAAAGAAGCTGTCGTCGCCTCCCTCCCATTCCCATCCATAAGTCATGCCTCTTCCCTTTGGTTGTAACCCAAAATCAAACTCGTCGTTCCTCCATATCGTCTCCGTCATCGTCGACCACGCCTCCCGCTCCCTCGCGTAGAATCGATTCTCCGTAGGGCAATAGAAGGTGAGAGTATTATTATTAGTGCCGCTGCTGGGTTGATGATGAACATCTTTGGGATCCATATATTCCCACATGAGGTTTGGCGCAGGAGGGCAGGGTTTGGAAGAGACGATAGTATTCCACCAACGGCATACAGCCCCTGACCGAACATAGTCTTGGAGGTTAAGGCGCTGGAGGAGGAGCACCACGAGGTCAGCACTGAGGGATGACCATCCACTGCTGCTGCGACGGCGGCGGCGGTGGCCGCCAAAGGTCGGAGCTTGGTGGAGCTGTCGCTTCTGCATCGCTTTGCTTCGTCTCGCCGAGAAAACCACTCCTAATGACAGCCTACTTCACGGTTCCGTCTTTTGTGAACTTATTTATATATACACTACTCGTTTACTCCCTACTCTATTAGGAAAGGGCAATCTAAAAAAAGAAGGAAAAGAAAAGGGCAATCCAATCCAAAAAAAGGTATTTATGTACAATATATCAAATACACACATTCCACTTTCTCTCCTATGCGAAATAATATAATGCTCTTTAGTGTCCTTATTTGTGCGTTTGATTGCACAGAAAATCAATTTCCGGAGAAGTTAAAGTTTATTTGCTTTGTTTCGCCGAGAAAACCAGTCTCTTGTTAACTTATTTATACACGATACAACTCGTCTACTCCTTACCATGGAAAATTATCTCGCCGATATATCGGTATCAGGCATAAACCGATACATCGATACCCATCAATATCGTTTTTAAAAAAAATTCTAAATATCGCCGATATATCGGTATTTTTAATTTTAAAAAAAAAAATTTAAAAAAAATTTTCAATTTTTTTTTTTTTTTAAAAAACCTTTCTTGTTTGTTTTCTATCCTAATAGGCATATTTTGAAATTTATTCTTTGTTTAAATTAGTATAACTCATTTTAGAAGTTAGATTGTGAAAATATATGGTAAAAACTAGTTTTTGACTACCGATATTTTTTTACACAATATCTCCGATATTTCGTCTCTTTGGCCGACCGATATTTTACTGATATCCGATACGACATTCCATGATGTAATCAAGAAAAAAAGGTATCTATATACAATATTTCTAATGATAGTGATAGCCCTACGGTAGTTTTCCTGCACACTGCCATACACGGCAGTGAGATGTGAGTGGGTCACATCAGCTGTGTATGTGTAAGAAAGGTGTTGTACAAATATCGTTTTCTATTTCAAATATAATCAAGTTCCACTCTCTCCTATGTCAAATAACATAATGCTTAGTTTCCTTATTCATGTACTCTCCATACTCTCTTAAGGTGCGTTTGGTTGCACCAGAAATCAATTTTCGGAGAATTTAGAGTTATTTATATGGTAGTGTGTTTGGTATGATAATTCTTGAAAAAGTGTCACATGTAGTGAAGTGACGCTGAAAGTCGAAAATATTGGAAATTTCTTATTTCTTGAAGAATCTCTTACTGAGGTGATTTAACATACGAGATTAGCATACTCCCCTATATTTTCTCCTTTTGTACGTGAAGTCCCCATTTTTTACCATTCAATACGGCTCAATGCAATGCTATTAAGGGTAATTAATAATTAGATTAAGATCTCTCCCCTAATCAAGATCTTTTATGATCTTTCCCTTATCTAATAGCCAACTGAGTTGATTTTCCACATGGACCACTAAGTCACATGCATGGCAAATTGGAGACCGTTGTCTTGGCTAGCGTTTGGTGCTAATGAGTAATTGGCACAGACTATTCACTACAATGTTTTGGCAGATAATATCTACCAATCCACATGAGGACGAGGCATTTGCATGGCAGCCAATAGAGGAAATCAGCTTGGCACACAATCAAATTCAACACTATACTCCACCTTTAGAAGTAAAGAAAACAAAAGTAGACGTATTATTAACTTCGGGTTGGGTTGGGCTAGCCTACAAAAGTTGCACCCCTACTTTTGCATTCCACAAAGGTTGATGATCATCATCATCATTGGGATCCATATATTCCCACATGAGGTTTGGCGCATGAGGGTAATCATTCATACGGTTTGGCACATGAGGTTTATCATTCAATACGTCTCAATGTAATGTTATTAAGGGTAATTAATAATTAGATTAAGATATCTCCCCTAATCAAGATCTTTTATGATCTTTCCCCTATCTAAGAGCCCAACTGAGTTGATTTTCTACGTTGACCACTAAGTCAAATGCATGGTAAATTGGAGACTGTTGTCTTGGTGATATACACATAAAACACAAATTTATATCCTCTAATTCCTTATTTTTTTAGTGCTATTCCTTGTTAATTAAGAATAATTATGAATTTTTGGAGTTAATTTAATAATGAGGACTTTACTTTATTTTAATAAAAAATTGTGCGTTGAAGTTGATTTGATTGGTTGAGTAAAAAAAAAACCAAGAACCACCCGAGCCTAAGCTCGGGCATTCCAGATGGCAGAGATGCTGCTCTGTTCTGCTCGAGCGCCGGTGGGTCTTGACGGCAAGGGTGGGTCTCGACGGTAAGGATGGGTCTTCATGGTGATTCTGACCATGGTTGCGATCGACGGCATTGATGGCGGACTGGAAAAATAGAGGATCGTGCCGGAATCGAATGGTCGGAAGGGGCGTTCTCAAATAGGAAACTCGATGTTTGGATTCGATTTGGATTCATGTTTAAAACTTAAAAGATTCGAATTGGATTCTTCGCTTTTTCGAATTGCCTTTAAAAATAGCAATCGATCGAAGCAGACAGAGGGAGGCCAAAGGACAAAAAACAAAGAACTTGGCATGGTTTTGGCCGGAAAAATAGAGACATTCGGGGGAGAAATTTGTTGGAAGAAGAGAAGAGTTAGCCGGAGGAGAAAGAGAGGAAGAAAGTTGCGATTTTTGGGACTGATATTGTGCTGCTACAGTACTATTCGTTGCTACAGTACCACGGCTCGTTGGAAAAGACAGTGAATATTAAAACTGCTACAGTATTTTGTGAACAGTATATGTGAATAGTGAACATGAATTCCACTCTGCAGGCTATTTTTTTTCCCTATTTCTATGTCTAGCTAAACTCTTTATCAAGGCTAGATGAAGCCCTAGATTTGTATTTGCTACTCTTGATTGTTTAATTTAGTAAAATTTGATATGATTTTCTATGCTTAATGCAATTTCATTGTTATTTCTCTTAAGTGCTTTGACCGATACTTAATGAATGATTAATGGAATTTGATCTTGATATTTCCCGTGTCTAGATAATAGTAGGATTATGATTGATTCTATGCCCGGCCAAGAATAGAGTTAATTGTATTAATTTATAGAGGATGAACTTTTTCTGTCTGGAGAAGAAGAACGTGTAGTTCATTCATTGTTAATTTGTGTGTCCGATCAAGAACATAAATTACCGTATCATATCAATTTGTGAAAATAATAATTAAAAGTAGTAATTGCATGTTTAGTGGTGGATTTGATGCTTTGATATTCTCATTCATCTGATTTCTTGTTAAAATTTATTACTTTAGTTCTTAAAAATTATTAAAAATTCAATCTTTCATTAGAATTGTTTTAGAATTGGTTAAATCAACCAAGTCCTTCGGCTTCGGCCTTGTTTCCACTAGACTATAATCAGTCTCGTGTGATTGCAAGTAAAAAAAGTTAAAAATACAATCAATCACTTGGATAGCGTTGTTAATGAGTAATTGGCACAGACTATTCACTACAATGTTTTGGTAGATAGTCTCTGCCAATCCACATGAGGACGAGGCATTTGCATGGCAGCCAAGAGAGGAAATCAGCTTGGTACACACATTCAAATTCAACACTATACTACTCCTTTAGAAGTACAGAAAACAAAACTAGACATATTATTAACTTCGGGTTGGGTCAGGCTGAAGGCTGTTTTTTTATATTGCCCCTAACCCGAGCCTGCCCTACGCCTATAATTTGTAGCCCATGCCAGCATATTTGTGGGCCGGGTAGGGTCGGACTAGCCTGCAAAAGTTGCACCCCTACGTTTTCATTCCACATAGGTTGATGCATTGGGATCCATATACTCCGTTTGGCGCAGGAGGGCTGGGTTTGGAAGACACGATAGTATTCCACCAACGGCATGCAGCCCCTGATCGGACATAGTCGGGGAGGTTAAGGCGCTGGAGGAGGAGCACCACGAGGTCAGCAATGAGGGATGACCATCCACTGCTGCTGCGATGGCGGCCTCCGCCAAAGGACGGAGCTTGGCTTCTGCATCGCTTTGTTATGTTTCGGCAAGAAAACCAATCCTAATGGGGAAAAGTTTAAATGAGATCGCTCTCATATTGCTTATATGAGGCCACTTTGAATCGTAGCCGTTGGACCTTGATCTGACGGTTATAAATATCCATAATGATCTCACTCACTCCTTGATGTGACACACTCACCTACCCACTGATTTGATATCACCCTCCGATCGGAATCTAACGGCTATAAAAATTGGCCTCATGCTCCTTATATGAGAACGATCTCATGTAAACTCATCCCATCCTAATGAGATGCGACGTGACGGTTCGTCTCTTGGTGACTTATTTATTCACTACTCGTCTACTCCATACTCTATTAGGAAAAAAAATGGCAATCTAAAAAGAGAAAGAAAAGGGAAGGGCAATCCAATCTAAAAAAGGTATCTATGTACAATATTCCAAATATAATCACATTCCACTTTCTCTCCTATGCGAAATAACATAATGCTCTTTAGTTTACTTATTTATGTACTCTCCATACTCTCTTAGGGTGAGTTTGGTTGCGCCGAAAATAAATTTTTGGAGAATTTAGGGTTATTTCTGTAGTAGTGTGTTTGTATGATAATTCTTGAAAAAGTGTGGCATGTAGTGAAGTGACGCAGAAAGTCGAAAACATTGGAAATTTCTTACTTCTTGAAGAATCTCTTACTGGGGAGATTTAACATACGGGATTAACATGCTCCCCTATATTTTCTCATTTTGTACGTGATCGATCAATTGGTGGTGTGACAATCAATCATATCTACTGTGATTTTTGAGTTTGGCTCTCGCGATCGATCGAACGATCGTATCTACTATAAAGCATATTTTTATTTGTGTGTCAATCGATCGCCAAAGAAAATGCGATTGATTGCACCCTTTTGCGTATTTACGGTTTTGATATTTGTGAAATCTTTTTTAAGAGGGATTAGTGGGCACGTGGGTGACGTGGCCTAACTAATTTATCCTTGATTAGGGGAATCAAATCGTGGGGAATTGAGTTAGCATTCTTATTTTGAAACCGATTTGAAATTGAAATTTAAAGAAGGAAATTTACTATATTAAATATGGTAAATTCAAAGGGGTTCAATTGGGAATTAATGTGAAGATTAGGATGATTTATTCCAAGCAATTAGGGACGTTACCTTGCCAAGAAAGGGTCATCAAAATTGGAGTTAATTGGGGTCGTTACTATAGTAATTATGGTAACCGAATTAAAGTGATCTAAATCCCTACCTATTGTGAAATCCTAACCGAAATGGGAGAAGATAATGGAGCATGTTTTGAGCTTGAAAAGATTCTCCTTGGCTGGACTTCTTAGTGACCATTGGATGCAGGGAAGATCAAGGGTGGAGATTTGGTTGTGAAAGAAAGAATTTACCTATATAAACTTGTATTGTGGAGGACCGGCACTCTTCCTTCTTCTCCTCTTTCCAACCAGCAACTACCTTCTCTAGTCCTAGCCTTATTTATTGGTGGATCGGCAAAGCGAAGGGGGTGGTGCGAAGGAAAGTTACGTGAAGACTAGTCGGTTTTTCGTAAAGAGGTAGGATGTTTTATTTTCCCTACAAATCTCTGATGATAAATTTTGATATTTCATGATGATTATGTCATGTGATTAATGCTCTGATTGATTTAATTTTCGGTGTTGTCCAATTGGACGAAACACCGATTGATATTCGGTATGTGCTTATTTGTTGTATCCGATCAACATGATTCGAAATCCTTCACGTGCCTAGTTCTACCAAGACACCCATCGTGTTTGCTGTCCGAGTGGACTTGTCTCACATTATTTCATATTGCTTAATGATCTGTCCACCGAAAGTTGTCAACTTTCCTACTTCAATCGTTTGAATCTTAGTGATGATTGTTCTATTTTATATCAATATCCCTAAACTTGATTCGTATGTGAAGTATTGATGCTATAGCAAGTAGCTTTATGGGTTAGAGCTTGCTGGTGTTAAAGGGGTCTCTGTTTATCAAGTCAGATCGTGAATAATTGATTGTTGCGTACTGAATTAATTGTCTCTTTTGAGTATAGTAGCCTTTAAGAGATAAATCGGTGTAAACTGCTTTGTATAGAAAATTAAATGAAATAAACTACCCAATCACAGATGTAATGGGGATCTGGAAAACACTTCGGAAGCTGAGTTACAACGTCAGGGAAGTAGTAACGAGTATTAAATTATGTGCTAATAAATTATGAATTGAACTATGTCTAGATTGGTGCTCTCGGCCAGAATTAGTTCTGCGCCGACGAGCTATAATTGAAAATTTATAACTAATTCTATAAAATTCGGAAAATTATGTCATAAAAAGGGTTAGAAACTAGAGACATGGGGTTGTCTGCTTAAAAAGTTTGGTACATGATAAGTTCTGTACAGATCATAGTAAGCACGGGAATTGGGCTGTTGTGCATACAACAATACCCTGTATTAAAGATTAAAACACTAATACTTACTCAGATTATAAGACATGATTATTATGAGAAATAATAAACTTATAAGGTAATGTAGAATGGGATTGGTAATTACTATAGTTATGATAATTCAAGAAAAAGAATTATTAGGAATTGAGTTCTTGGTGGTGCAGTGCACTACATGTCTTGAGTTTCGTAAAACCGTTTATGAACATTCAATTCCCGGTTAGGGTTTGACTTCATAAACCCTACCATCTGGTGGTGTTGTAACCTAATAAACTTTGTATCATTCGATTCTGGGGTGGTCCGAAGTAGGACAATGCACGGTGAAGGTGCTCAGTGTGTCAATCATTTAATGAGTCTCAGTTACGAGTCTTCCGATGTTTGAACAATGAATTTCTTTGATTATTCCTATATGAGTCTATTCAGATTGAGATAATGAATGTACTCCTCAGTGAGTCAGTTACTGAAAGATCTTTGAGTGGGTTTCTAAATGAGATAGCTTCTGTTGTTTATAAGTTGATTCAGCTCTATGTAAATTGCTTCTCCACTAAGAGTTTTGATAGAGATCTCTCCGAGGTGGAATCATAGTATGCTCACGAACCATTGCTAGATCCATAGTGATCTCTGATATTTTATGAACCTCTGTAGTTCAGCCGATGAAGGCAAACATATGTACTTAGATTACAAGATATTACAGAAGGTCTTATAGTATAATCTTGTAATAATTTGATATTTTGTTAGTCTTTCTAATATCTAAATTATTTATGTAAGTTTAATTATGTCTATGGTTTTATCTATCTGGTGTTGAAGCTAAATTGTATATGTAAGTTTAATGATTATGATTTTATTAGGTGTGTTTTATCAGGTGTAGGAAAATTTCGACTTCGTAGAAGGGAAGATGTTTAAAGAAAGGATATGGAAGGCTGAACCGACGCCTTAAGAAAAAAAAAACCTTAAGAAAAAAAAACTGACAAGTGCTTGAAAGGCGTTGGTTGAAACGATGCCTTCAATTTCAACAGAAAGGCGTCGGATCAACCAAGGCAATTCTTCATATAAGTTCAAATTATTTAATTGATTAAAGTTTATTACTTTCTTTATATTTAATTAAAAATGTATTTTTCTTCTATTGATTTTGGTAGATTATTCATCCGTCCCTGAGGTTCGACAACCCTAGATACTCACTGTAGTACAATTGCCTTGTGCACTTGCAAGGGTTCTAATATTGAAACTATCACATAGCAAATTGCAAAAGTAAATTAAGGAGAAGTAACTCTTGTGTCATTTACACACTCCTTTTATTTCAATTCTTCTATTTTCTTGTGACACCAAATATTTGTGGTTACGTATTGAGACGGCATGGCCAAGGGCCGGCTACATCATAATTAGCCTCAATAGAAGGTAAAAGCAAGAAGAATTCCAACAAACCAACTGGCTCATATTTCAACTAAAACTTTAAAAACCCTCAGAATGGAATGAACACTGAAAAGAAACACTGAATTGTCGAAGTTTGGTTTGATGCAAAAAAACCACACACAATTGCTAAGTACAACCTTTGATCTTTAAAAATGCAGTCTTTGATCATCTAAAACCTACATCCAGTTTCGTCCAAATAAATATGTACTCGCAATCAAATAGATAGGGTAATGATATTACAACTCCACTCTTTTTTTGTTTATAACGAGGGGTGTCTGAGTCTTTAGGGCCCGACTAGAAAGGGCAGGGCAACTGATCTCTTAGAGCACTATAACCTGCCACCAATCCCCTCGGGTGCATACAAGGCCCACCCATCATATGCACCAGGTAAATTGAGATATAATCTTGGGTGGGTAGCCAACAGAATGGGGTTTCGAACTCAGGACCTCCGCTTCACAGAAGCGTGCACTAGCCATCACACCAACACCCTGTTGGTTATATTACTATTCCATTTTCCTACTCCACTTATGTGGCACCAAACCACAATATGGACCCATGTGGTGAAGAGTGGGTCCATGGGTTGACGTGCCAATCAACATGTGCCAGCATGGAGTAGGAAAATGAAGTAGAATGGTGGAGTTTATGATCAGGTCATCCAGTTTTGTTCGTGTGTTTTTAGTAAAATAACCATGTCACAAATGAGCAAAGCCCAAAAGGGCAACCTCCAGATATTGCCAAGTGCTTTCTTGACATCGTGGTGTATTTTGAAAGAGAGGAAAATATACATGAATATTTGGTGCATAAAAAAGGAATTTTTTCCACATTACCTGGTGCCACTCGCCTTTTTCCCATAGGAGAAAAAATAAAATAAAATTCAAAAAAATTGGCAAAAATTAATAAAAAAATAAGTGAGTTATAACATTTTGATGTTTGTCTTAAAATCGTGGACACGACTCCACTTTAAGTCATGTGTTGTTAGACATGACTCCATTGCTATCGTGTGCCTGAGCACACGACTTGAAGTGGAGTCGTGTAAAAAAATACACGCTTTTACGGTAAACTGCAAAATATCATAACTCACTTATTTTTTATCTATTTTTGCCATTTTTTTGCGTTCTTCTTTATTTTTTCTTCTCTTTATCTCCATGAGGATATCCCAAATTTTTAAAACACATCTACTAGTGAATATGACAAATTTTAAAAAGGGCGCATGTGATGAAGTTGTTATTAATCTGCTTTATTTCTTCTTCTTTCTTCATCATTTTAGATCGATCGCATAGGGGTCACTCCTATTTTCAAATTGACTATTTCACTATATGATGTCTCAATATCTTTCAGTGATCCTAATGAAATGGAAGAGAAGAAAAAATAAGGAAGAAAACAAAAAATATACGAAAACGGATAAAAAAATGAGTGAGTTATGATATTTTGAAGTTTGCTGTAAAATCGTGAGTTATGTTAAGGAGTCATGTAAATAAACACACAATATGGCAAACTTCAAAATATCATAACTCACTTATTTTTTATCCGCTTTTGCCTTTTTTTTTTGCATTCTTCCTTATTTTTTCTCCTCTTTCATTTCATTAGGATCACTATTGAGACATCATATAGTGGAATAACCAATTTGAATAGAGGAGTGGCCCTCTATGCGATGGATCTAAGATGAGGAAGAAAGAAAAAGAAATAAAGCCGATTAATAACGGCTTCATCATATGCTTTCTCTTAGGAAATTTATTATATCCACTAGAAGATGTGTTTTAGAAATTTGGGTTATCTTCATGGGATAAAAAGGAGGAAAAATAAAGAAAATCGTAAAAAAATGGGTGAAACGGATAAAAAACGAGTGAGTCATGACATTTTGCATATTGCTGTAAAAGCATGTGTTTTTTTACATGACCCCACTTTAAGTCGTGTGCTTGGGCACATGATAGCAATGGAGTCATGCCTAACAACACATGGCTTGAAGTGGAATCGTGTCAATAAACGCACGATTTTACTTCAAAATATCATAATTCACTTATTTTTTTCCATTTTTACCCATTTTTTGTGTTTTTCTTTAGAGGGCCGGTAGCCTCCGGGCGCCCGAAGAGGGACTTCTCGCCGGGCGCCCGAGGCTCAACCGTCGGATCTCATCCGACGGTTGAGCCCTCTCCCCCTCCCCCTCTCTCCCTCCCTCTCCCTCTGGCTCGACGCCAGCCGCCCCGCCCCCCGGCGTCGCCCGCCACCTCTGCGACGCCCCGCCGCCCCTCTCCTCTTCCCCCTCTCTCCCTCTGGCTCACCCGTCGCCCCCGCCGCCCCGCCCCCCCGGCGTCGCCCGCCACCTCTGCGACGCCCCACCGCCCCTCTCCTCCTCCAACTCTCCCTCTAGCTCACCCGTCGCCCCCGCCGCCCCACTCCCCCCTGGCATCGCCCGCCACCTCTGCGACGCCCCTGTGACCCCCACCCACTCCCCCTCCCCTTCCTCTCTCCCCCCTCCCTCTGGCACCCTCCCTCTCCCACCACGGTGACCCCCCTCCCGCCATCTCCTCTGGCTCGACGGGGGGCCCTCGACGTGGCGGTGGGGCGGCGAAAGGTCACCGTGGTGGGAGAGGGAGGGTGAAGCCCCACCGGCGAAGCCCCACCGCCACGTCGAGGGCCCCCCGTCGAGCCAGAGGAGACGGCGGGAGGGGGGTCACCGTGGTGGCAGGGCGGCAAGACGAGAGGAAGGGGGTCGAGAGGGAAGGGGAGAGAGGAAGAGGGAGAGGGTAGGGGACAGAGGGAGAGGGAGAGGGAAGGGGTTACCGGGGCGGCGGGGGCGTCGCCGGGGGGAGTGGGCGGCGGGGCGACGCCGGGGCGGCGGGCGCGAGGGGGAGAGGGAGGGAGAGAGGGGGAGGGGGGAGAGGGCTCAACCGTCGGATGAGATCCGACGGTTGATCCTCGGGCGGTGCCCGGAGGATACCTTTCTCCTTTTCTTTATTTTTTCTCCTATTTATCCCCATGAGGATATCCTACATTTATTTACACAACTTTTAGTTGGGTTGACGAATATACAAATAGTACTTGCCGCTCGCTGACATGTATTTCACACCTTCGCCCATTTTTATGTTTTTATTTGATGTCTATGAGCAGTTTGAATACCAATGGGCGGCCGTTATATGTGTTTTTTTCCATGTATATCTCAACTTTTATATTATGGCAGGCTTCCTCACTGCTCTTGCCTCAAAATCCCGCGATCTGAACTTTTTTCTGGGTGTGGTCGACTGTTGGATTTGGTCTGGATCGCCACGACATTTGGAGCATCGCTAGAAAGCCTCCTCCTCCGAGTAGAATGCCACTGAAATGCCCTCGCCAGATAAAAGTGAAGAATTCTATCGATCAAAATGTTTTAAGTCCAGGGAGGGGTATTTGGGAAGTTCAGGTCTTATTTATAGGTGATATGAAAGTTTTTTGTAAATTCTAGATAATATGGGAAAGGGTGAGTGGCACCAAGTAATATGGAAAAAACTCACAGAAAAAGTATGTGAACGTAACTCTTTACTGAAAAGTCATTGCAAACCTTAATGGAAAACGAAGCTGTTGTTATACCATAGCGAGCTACTATTTTGCCTTCATTGTCGACGAGAAACTTAGTGAAATTGATAGACTGGAGCAGTATGAGACCATTTACACGAACCTAGAAGAGATGCAAGAATCTCGAATTAGAACAATTGCAAAACTATGGAAATTATAGAAGAAAATTGCAGACATTACTTCCACTTCAGCACAGAGTCTGGTAGCAATAAGAATAATCAAAATCATTTGATGTTTTGATACGAGTCATGATCTCGGCTTATCACACTTCTTCTGATTTGGTGTTCAAACTTCCAAACTTTCTCTCAATTGCTGTAGTGATTGGTCCCATATTGTTTTTTTAATCTTATTTCCATATTGTTTGTAGGCTCGTATTTGGTTTTGGTGGAGGATGGGCGTTAGATTTTGAGTCTGAAGAATTAGTCACGGTAAATCATGACAAGTAATAAGGAACTGGGTGTATGCCTGGTTTCAATATTGAAATGAAGGTTTTGTATTTTCACCATATGGTACTTTTGTGAACTGAAAAATGTAGAAATGAATGTTTTTTTCTCACCAGTTACAGTCCGTCTATAATGCTTTGTGTATCATATGTCATGAAGAAAAAATTAGAGAAATGCTGAAACAGGTATGCTTTGTCAGGCTTTGAGTGATTCCTACACATCATAATCAATTAGCTACTGTTCTACACATCATAAGAAACATAAATGGATGGTTGCAGCCTGCAGGATGACAAGACTCATCTCTGCCACTAGTTATTTTAATTACAGCATATGCCAGGACAGTAGCTGCTACTAGTTATCTTATCCAGAGATTTGTCATAACAGTAGCTGCTACTAATGATCTTATCCAGAGATTTGCCATAACAGTAGCGGCAATGCATTGCTCCAATTATTGGCCGATGTTGTCCTCAGACTTGGAGCTTCACACTGTTTTATTTTTTTTGTAATGTTTTATATAAAGGATCTCATTGTTTGAGTTGTATTTTTTTTGTTAGTGGGTTAATGATAATGGGGGTCACTTGTTTTTCCTGGTTCAAACATATTGGATTTTAGATATATATATATATATATATATATATATATATATATATATGAGGTGATTGCTTTGACTTTCCTGCCTGTACACAATTCTACATGTTCGTAAGAATCCATCGCCCAGTTTGGTGTTGAGTACAAAGTATATATGGACATTGCCGTTTGGGGCATGATTAATTGCTACACTGAAATACCTCAGGTCGTATTTCAGCTGGATAGGGAAAAAAACATGGATGCTACAGTGGATCCGGAGAATCCACTGTGGATATTTGCTTATAATCACGCCCCAAACGGCGAGCTTTTTACATAGTACCTAGCGCCAACTATTGTCTTCTCATATTACCTAGTTTTTCCCGTAAAATCTCATATGATATGGAATCGGCACCTAGAGTACCGAAAATGCCCTTCTTTTACGGGAGCATCAAGTTGGGGAAAAAGACATTCCGGCAAAGGTCTGTCCATCATCGCGGTGCAAACCATCGTCGGTGTCACGCCCCAAATTTCAAAACCTCGAATAATGCGCGGAAGCACTAACTCATTTAAGGTCATGAGGCTGAAACCCGGGACACGACCGAATACTCGATCACACCACTTTCTCATTCCAGAATGCTTAACCAATTTCCGTTATAAAAAAAATCTTAAATAATAAAATTACGCTATTACAATAATTCAATTATCACAATTCATCAAACATAAATGCAATTCAGCACGCAGGCTGATTAGTTCTCCATGAACAAGAAATTAAAAACGATAAATAAATCAACTTCTATCAACTTTCCACCATCGAGCTCCTTCGCACGTACCTTGTTAGTTCCTTTCCACTTTGAGTCTTGCATCGAGAGATGCATGAGTATTACGAAAGAAATACCCAGTAGGAGCTAAGAAAAACCCACAACATAATAATAATAATAAAGGAAATGCTGACAACATGGTATAAAAACACGTTTAGAAAGATCAGGTTGAGCAAATACGGAGTTCACTTACCTGGACAATAATCATCATCAAAGACCATCAACGGTCGAGAATAAATAAACATTAACTCATATCCCAAACGTATAGAGCATCGGGAGGAAATAATAATGAATACTGACTCCAAACATACAGAGTGTCGGAGATAACAATTTCTGCTTTCTGTTCAGTCCACTTCCCCTATGGACATCAATACCAGATCATCCTAGAGGTTCTACAGAGGAACCCGGCCATGCGTCTAGGGATGTTGGCCCCATCGGTGCTTACGGGCACAATGGGCTGAAACTGCAGACCTTCCGTAATATCATACAGTCTAAAGCGCGTGCGTTGTCATCATCGACTGAACTACAGAGGTTCAATAATATAATTTGAGATCTCGCAAGATCTAGCAATGGCTCATGAGCATAGTATGATTCCAATTTAAGAGTGTTCATCAAAACTCTTAGTGGAGAAACAGTTTACATAGAACTGAATCAATCTAGAAAAATATCAAGAGTTCTCTCATCTCGAGACTCGAACATCAATCTTCCAAAATTTGACTCACAGAGGAGTAAAGTAACAATCTCATTAATACAATCTGAATTGACTCACATAGGAGTACTCAAGAAATACATTCTGAATTGATTCACATACGAGTACTCAAGAAATACAGTCTGAATTGTCTTTACATAGGAGTAACTAAAGAATTCTCAATGTTCAATCACAAGATGACTCAAGACTGAGACTCATCAGAAATAACTCATTAAACACCTTCACCATGCATAGCTCCAATTAAGACATCATCGATTTTGACAATATTGAGGGTTATATGACATTGGTACAGGATGGTAGGGTCTAGGAAACTAAACCCTAACCGAGAATCTAAGATTTCAAGTTCGACGCCAAAGATACTATATTGGTAGAACAATGCCCCACGAAGGAATGACTCGGTCCAACATGACTCACTCTCTGGATTGGATCAATTACTAGATGTTACTGACTTCATCTCTCTGGATTTTATATAGTTACTACAATTTATCATTAGGTATATCACATAGGTTTTAATATAAGGTATAGTTTAAACAACCCGGAAATATACTGTTATCTGCACAACAGCTCCATTCTCTGACTCACCACAGTCTGCACAGAACATATTATAGTCTGAAATTTTTATGACAGACAGCTACATGTCTCTAGTTTCTAAATCAATTAACGGCATAATTTTTCGAGTTTTCTAAATTTAATTATAATTTTTCTATCACAGTCTGTCGACACAAGACAAAGTCTGGCCGAGATCATTAATTATAAACTTACTTAATCAATACAGTCTATTACTCAATTAAACACTTATTAATGCATTCTAGACTTATTACATTATTCTCCTGGGCATTTTCTAACTCCCAATTGTTCTGCAGTTAATTAGATTCTTAACTACATTGTTAATCCCAAAACTAATTGTACATATTCACACGGGTTAGACATGTAGACTGCAGTTAGGACTATTAATTCAGGACATACCCATACTAAATCATGAGATAATTAGGGTACAATAAATCTCAAACTCCAGTAACTCTTTTTCACAAAAATTGTTACTTTAATAATTAGTATCATAAGGTATGTATCATTATGCTAAAACAGTTTTGTACAAATACTTCCGTTTATCGGCTGATATAACCCAAAATAGACAATTAACGTGAGACAGGAAAACTGACGACCCAAAGCTAATCTTGGAGGCTGAAACATCTGAATACCAGTATGCATTAACCACAAGTTTCAAACTTTAAGGATTAATCACAGCATATGATTGAAATCTGGAATCCGGTATGACACCACATGATCATCGATGACATATAACAACGAAACTAAGGAAAGAAGATGATGTAAATTTTAATATAATACTCGCAAGCGCACGAATCTATAGCAGAATAGTGGCTACGAGGTCGATCCCTCAGAGACTTAGTAAGATATTCAACCTAATTCTAGAGTATGTAGCAAGTAGTAATGAAATGTAAAGTTCTAATTTTTATTTTCTTTTTAAGCAATCAATTGTTCAACTAAACTAAAAACACAGAAATTAACTAAACGAAAGATAAAATAATAAAGAAAAATCCTGTTTCTGTTTTCAGTCTGTCTTGCTTCACCGTCCTGCTTTCCTCTTTCCTCCACCTTCAGCAACAGTCTCTCGACTGCACGCCTCAACCGTTCTGATCTTTCTCTCGAATAGAACAGAATAGTCCCCAATTCCAGCCTAATCCTCGCCAGTTATGTCTCTCGACACTTCAGTCCTTCTCAGCCACCCTCTGTAATCAGTCTATCTCGCCTCTCTCGAACCAGACAGATCTAACTACAGTGAATTTCGGCCCTCTCTCTCTCGAGCAGAACGGCCTCCCTTTCGTTCCACAATCAGCACAAAACAGTTCCCTTTATTCAAACAGCAACCCTTCTCTCTCCCTGCTCCTTCTCTCGACTTTCTCTACCTCTCGATCAGAGCCGCCTCCCACCAATCACTACAGCACAGAACCCCCTTCACAGCCTTCTTGATGCACGGCCGGAACAGTACCCAGCCGGCCTCCCTCCTTTCCAGCCAACCTCTCTTCCTCTACAGCACGACACAGAACAACCAAAACCACCCCGTGTCTCTCCCTTCTTCCAAAGGCAAACCGCCCAACACAGCCAGAGCTTCTCCTTCCACAGTACAGCCGCCCACTTCTCCTTTTCACACAGCAGAATCGCCCCCCTTCGATTCACCCCAGCCGACGACTCTCTTCCACAGACAAAGCCGGCGACTACCACCGCCAGACAGAGCCGCCCCAACGAGCCCTCCTCTGCTCTCAACAGAAAATCCGCCACCACCTTCGAACAAAAACAGAACTTTTTTTTTTCTTTTTCTTCCTTAAAACCCGTCGTATCGATCTCGCGCGTCCAATCTCCGATCTCGGCACAGAACCCATTTGACGTGCATTCTCTTTGGCGATTTAGGACTTTTACATCCTGCATAAATATAGTTAAATATAATTTAGACGCATCATAAATTATAAATCCATTAAACCCAATTAACGCATCTAAATTAATCAATTAAGCACATTTGTTTATTAATCTCCTAATTACTCACCTAACACAGATAAACATTAATTATCCTTATTCTAACTAAAAATACAACTAACAAATAGGTAGAAAGGCATATAAAAATGTGTATATTTTGCATATATCAGAAGACATCCATATAAGGACATACAATTGTACAACGTCCAACAGAATGTACTCATCTCGACCAAAGCAGCAAGCATACGGTGAGATCTAAGTGGAGCCATGCATGAGAAGTATTTAATTTATTAGGATCGGGTGCAATAGTCATCATGTTCAAAATAATAAATGGTAAACCATTGAATTGAACGACACCAATATCAAACGGATCATCATTTATATAGGTATTCACATCAGTGCTCAAGTATCATATTCATCACGAAATATCACAATTTATAGTATGGAATTGTGGGAAAAAGAGCACCTACCTCGCAAGACAAAAAAATCCGAATTTTCTTTTACGCGAGTTGTCTCCTTCGAATCACTTCTCTTGCTTTCGCGATCCAAGCACTACGGCTCGCACTACCACCCCTTAGGTCACTGTAGAAGGCTGAAAGGAGAATGGACGAGACCCCCTTTGCTGGTTTGCACGTCTCTCAAAGTCTCAAAGGGATGGCGGTCTCTCACTTTGCAAGTTTAAATAGCAAGTGTCCTATTCTCCTAGGACACATCTCCACCGTCGATTTTCTCCTAATCCAAAGGCTACGAATGATCACCAAAAACAAGCCTTCCACTTGCCCAAGACGTTCCCCCAAATTAATTCCTCATTTAGTTAGGATTTTCTTTAATTAAGGAGTTTCAAAACTCTAATTCAGTTACACATACTTAAGACAATTTTTTCCCAAATTGGATTCAACCTTCCACCATTGATGGCTACCGAATCTAAGGCCACGATCTACCCCAAATCAAGGCACGATCTCCCTCTTGAATGCCATCACTGCTTCTAGCAGTTTCCCAGTTCCAATGGACGCCCAATTGCCTTGATCATCTCGTCCAAAATTGGCTAGTAAATCTTGGGTAACCTCTTTATTAAACTCTAATTGACTCTTCATACTAATTGAAGTAACCTATCCCATTTAGTTAGGGGATTAAGTCAAATCAAGTAGTTACTTAAAATAGGATTTGTAACTTCCTAATTGAAAACCAATTCCACCATCTTCTCCCATCTCCATACATGTCACTAATGAGTTTAGTAACTGCCAATTACCGCACTAATCCAAAATTTCCTTTTTAAAAGTCCCAATTCTAATCAAATTCAAACCGGGTTTTTAATTCTATTTCAAATCTTTTCAAACCACCAATCATAACTCATCAAATTAAGAGAATTACCTGCTTACCTTGCATAAGATTTTCTCATTTTAATAAATAAAAAATTCCATGTATTACAGTCGGTGCCGTCCAACCCGAAAAAAAAAAATCATGCCAAAAAACTCTAAAAACAGCGGGAAAGACGAAAAAAAATCTATGATAAAGGGATTTTGATGTAATATCAGCGGGGAAGCCCTCCCAACTACAAAAATTAAGATCTACATGTAAAGAAACACATATAAAGGCTACCCATTAGTGCTCGACCGCTCATGGACATCAAATAAAAGGATAAAATAGGCAAAAACGTAAAATACTCATCGGCGAGCGACAAGTTCAATTTATATATCTTTCTGTGATCCTAATGAGGTGGAAGAGGAGGAAAAATAAGGAAGAACGATTTTATTGCAATTTTCAAAATATCATAACTCACTCGTTTTTTATCCGTTTTTGCCCTTTTTTTGCGTTCTTCCTTATTTTTCCTCCTCTTCCACCTCATGAAGATATATTAGGCTGAGAAAAGATGAAAAAATAAGAAGAAAGTAGAATCCGAAGCTCCAGATGTTAGAAAACTTCTACTTTTTTCTTCTTCTTATTTTTTCATCTTTTCTCAGCCTAATATATCTTCATGAGGTGGAAGAGGAGGAAAAATAAGGAAGAACAAAAAAAAAGCAAAAATGGATTAAAAATGAGTGAGTTATGACATTTTAAAAATTGCAGTAAAATCGTGTAGAATATACACGACTTGAACATTTATCGTGTGTGCAATATACACGATAAATGTTCAAATGGTGTCTTCAAATACACAATAAAATGACAATTTTTAAAATGTCATAACTCGCTCATTTTTCATCCGTTTTTGCCCATTTTTTTACGTTCTTCCTCATTTTTCTTCCTCTTCCATTTCATTACAATCATAGAAAGATATATAAATTGAAATTGTCGCCCATCGACGAGTATTTTACAGTTTTGCCCATTTTTATCCTCTTATTTGATGTCCACGAGTGGTCGAACACCAATGGGTGGCCTTTATATGTGTTTATTTACATGTATATCTCAATTTTTGTAGTTGGGCGGGCTTCCCCGCTACTCTTACATCAAAATCCATTCATCATAGATTTTTTTTTCGTCTTTTTCGCTGATTTTGATATCTTTCGGCGTGAATTTTTTTTTTCTGGGTTAGACGGCGCCGACGGTGATTTGAACTGCGATGATGGACGGGCCTTCGCCGCAATGTCTTCTTCTCCAACTGGATGCTCCCGAAAATCGCTAATTTTGGAAAGAAGGGTATTTTTGGTACTTTTTGGGTCATATGGAAGAAACAAAGAGATTCCAGGTAATACGAGAAAACGAGAGTTGGCGCCAAGTACTATGTAAAGAGCTCCCATAAGTAGTAGACCAGAATGTACCTAGGACATTTTCGCTGATTACTCTTTACTAACAGCTACATGATTCAAGGATGGGTTTGAGATTTTAGATGGGCTGTTCTTTTGATAAATTTATTGATGCATTAATTTTGTCACTTGGTTTTTGCATATAACGACCGGATTTCACCGAATAAAATGAAAGAAACTCGATCTTTGACCCTCAATCTGCTTGTTAAATCAATGTAATAATTCCCACTTGTGCTATTAGAATACTACACCATTGACTTCTAGATTTTTTTTTAGTAGTTACTTATGCAGCTTTGGAAAGGCTGTGGAATTCTACGGGTTATTTGGTTTTCCTATAATTTTTTGATCAGCACCATGTTAGTCCCCACGTGTATTTCTCTTGTTTAGTGAGGGCCCGTTTGGTAGCTGGGGATGGAGATTTCCCAAATGAATTTGGATTCACTTCTTTCGATGGTATTTATCGTAATTCTGAAAATAGCAAGAGTATTTATAAAAAAAAATGTTGTTTCACCTCATGATGATATTTTTTGTTATTAAATGCCTTTTGTCTTTTTGTGAAAATTATACCAAATGCCATAATGACCTAAATTCTTTCTTAGAATTAACTTTTTCCCAACCAAACACCTTATTTCACCACTTTCACTTCATTTTGGAAATCCCACTTTCCTAATCCTAAAAGTGGTTACCAAACGGAGCCTGAATAAGGGCAAAGAATTTTCTGATTCTAAACTTCTTGTTATGGGTTTTGATGATAGTAAAAAAAGCTCTGCACAGCAACTAGCACTATCACAAGACTGTTGTACGAGTTTAAAAACTTGCTGACCCGTATAAAAACAGCCTTGAAAATCATCACAAGACCGTATCTACACTTTCCAGCTTTCTAAGAATCTTGAGAACAAGGTGACCAAATCTTGATCAGATGGTTGTTTTTAAAGACGGTATCACCAGTGGTCGCAATTAAACAATCAGATGGGTGTGGCTGAACACATTTTATACCTGTAAGCATATAAAAAAAAATTAGGTTCCAACTTTAAAACATATAGGATGGTTTAGTAGGTTTAAATGGTAAATATCAACTTACATGACAGATTTGGATGTTCATGATGCAACACTTTTACTAAATTTCCAGTTTTCTTCTCCCAAATATACCATGCTTTTCTATTACTGCCGCTCGCAACGTATTGTCCTATATCAAAGCAAAATCCACTGTTCACAGTTTGACCAAAAAAGAGGGAATGCATTCTCCTATATTGTCAAACTAGAGAGAGAAAGTTTACCATTTGCCCCCCAAAAGCTAGCCTCTACAATGAAAAACCTACTGTTCACATGACCAGTATAAGTGTGTGACATGTCAATGTTATTTATATCAAATAGGTAAATGTTCTCATGGGCATAACTATAAGAAGCAACTCTTGGCCACTCAGACTAAAAGTGACATGGCCCACGTCATTGAGATAACCTCCCTGCCAAAGAATAAAAGAAAACGGGTACATAAGAAATCATATCTAAATTATGTAGAAGACACGAAAGATTTCAAATTTAAACATACACGAAAAATTTCATTAGGCTATACCCACTTACCTGTGATAAATGATCCGGGCAAAACATATTGACACATTCTGGAGGCCTTTGGGTAATACTATGCAATGTAAGCATCCGTCGCCCAAATGCATCGCTGAAAGAATTAAGAAGGAAAATATTAGGTATAAAGAGCCCTTTTTACATCATTCACTAACTACTGGGATTAGAACAAATAAAAAGCCCTTAATAGCATACTTATGGTCCACCAACAAGGAGCTGATAAGGTCGCGTAAGACTGATATCGCATGAGACTAAACCAAGAATGCCACAAGGTGGATCAGAAATTGACCTTTTATGACCTAATCGGAGATCAACCTATAATAGTGGAAGATTTAATTGCTATCTGACCAATCAACATAGAAAGTGAAGAAAGAAAAGAAAAAAGGAAATTAAGCCATATTATATCCGGGCTTAGTGCAATTTTATCCCAAAAAAACACTTAGAACTTACCAAAACATTATGGCAAGGTTGTTCACTACGCCTGCAAAGACAGCTCTCACGTATGTCATGCTGCTTTACTGTGCCATCTTCACTTGCACTCCAGAGGAGATGAGGATTTCCATGTTCCACCTACAACAAAGATCCATATCACTAGAAATCAAGGGCATAGTTTTTAGTTAAAAATTTCAATGAATAAATAGACTATGCATTTCAACTATGCTAGCAATCATTAGCTCAACCTTATTTTTATAAATATACTTACTGCTAATTTTTTAACTGATGCGGCATGGCAATGGAATGACATATGACCCGGTTCACCCCCTTCCGAAAAATCAAAGACTCTGCCCTAAAAATGAGTAACTAAACACATTAACAAGAATTCTAATAAGACTAGTCAAAATGCACCTGTAAATGCACATGCGAGATTCATACTCGGTGAGAAGTAGAAGTCATTCAGAAGAGAATTATTAGCTGAATCATAAAAAGATTTAATATTACACGTTGAAACCTATAGTCTTCACATGAAACAATAGCTATTACTGATGGCAAAAGGAATTCTAATAAACCTTGCCAAATTAAGTACGTACAATTTGAGGAGAAAATTGCATCTAAGTTGTAGAAGGAAAGTAGATTCCTATTGGTTGCAATATGTTATTTTTCCCTTCCATGGCTTATAATGATCTCCATACTTTTTTTTTTTAGACAGGGAGAGGCCGGACCACCAAAGGGCACGGTGTTTGGTCCTCCTCTCCCTGTTGAGGGAGAAGTCCCAGCATCGAGCTTTGCTCTACCTGTGGCACCTTGGGTGTTAGCTTTAGGGTGGTGGGCTTCCGATGTACTATAAAACAGAAGTACAAGAAATCAATTTCAAAACCATTGTAAATTTTGGCAAACAATTTAATCAGCGCAATCTTCATTTAAAACCACTGTAAAATTTGGCGAACAATTTAATAAGCAGAGTCTTCATTCAAAACCACAATAAATTTTGGCAAACAATTTAATAAGCAGTCTTCTTGAGAGGCATCTCTATAAATATGTCTTTTTCTCAAAATGATAGCCTGCCAGCTAGTAGCAACAGAAAGTAAATAATCTATAGAAACAACATTCATGTGATTTTGCACCGATGATGGTTACTGTATCTAATTACATCTGCAGCCAAACATGATGAATAAAATTAAGATAGAGGGAAACTTATTAAAAAACGAATAAGGTATTCAAAGATTACACACAACATTATGTTTCCCCATCACTCTCTCTTTCTAAGACATTCAGATTTTTTTGCCCCTTGTTTTTTTCCTCTGGCCGTCGTGTCATTAAATTTGGTTGGTTCCCAAAAAGGATGATAGAAGGGTTAATTGCTCCATAAAATGTCACGGCCCTCTTCCTCATTCCCATGAAGCTGGCCTAAATTTTCATACGCTTAATGTATGTGTTGGAAGATCAATTATAAAATAGGAGTATGTCTTTTTAGTTTCTTATGTTTTCTGGCTGGGAATACCCATACCAATATGAAATACTGGACATAATTGGCAGTCCTATTTTGAAGGGCACTTTAGTGGAACTCATTCTGGAAAATCAAACATTGGGACGGATGGATTCTCACAGTCCCATCTAAAATTTACATTCACGACAATCCATTGCTCAAATAATGTATCTTGTATAGCCAAGTGATGGCAAAGACTAAAAAAGGTGACCTAAATCAGCACAACTATTTTCTTGAATCTAGATGAATGATCATGGTTTTAGCAAGTTATGGGGTGTCAGATTTGTTGGAATATATAAGCATACCTGTTACTTGTCCACAATGCTAGGAAATTGAATCGTTTGGTTTAATCTGTATCAATATTTGTGTTGCTCATTATGTAAGTTTGATATCCTTAGTTTTGGTTAACTAACTTCATTTAACATATTTAATTAGGTATGTAGTTTGCTACTTTGCCAATTGATGACAGCTTGACTTTCTTGCATGCTTCAGTAGTACTAATTAAAAAAACTATCCTTCACTCGGCAGTAATTCTTAAAACGGCAGTAATTCTTAAAAACGTTATTCAATTGCAAGTCAAGTGTCCTTTTGTAACTTCTCAGCACAAAATGCCACTACCTCCCTCGCCATTGGCCATCAATTCTATTCCATAGACTCATTTCTGTCACTTGTATACACTCTCTCATGCCACTTAGCAGCCTTATATGACCAACTCCCTTCCATTCTCATCCCAGCCCCACTCAATTTCACCGATAATCATCCTCCTCACGTAAATGCATGTGACTGTATCTTAAGAAGTCGAGCAATCCAAAGCTCGTTTCCCATGTTATTCCACAGAAGAGGTGGTTATGGGAGATTTTGAGATCTTAGTTTCCTTTCGAAAGGGTCATAGGATAGAAATTGAAAGGGAACCTGGGATCACTATTCAATGGAGGGGATACGGGGAAATTTTGTTCCTCGTGCTCGAGCTGGAATATCCTCAGGCTCAACGTCAGGTATAGCATCTGAAGACGAAGGTGCCTGTCGGCGGTGTTAGGGGGTTGAATCAGGTGCTCCACAAGAGGGGGAGAATCAGCTTCGAGCTCCATGGTTTATGGGCGGCGACGTCGGGGCGGTTGTTTGCGGTTGGGACGGACGTTGGGCACTCAAATGGTAACTTTCTTGATCTCTTTGTTGTTGTTGAAGGTCACATGAGTTTCTTGTGGGCGCCATGGCCTAATAAAAATAATATTTTTTTTTGAAATGTACACAGTAATTCCGAACGGATGGAGTATAATTTTATTATCTCAATTAACGCATCTAAATTAATAAATTAAGCAAAATTAATTGTTAAATCAACCTAACACTAATAAACGCAAAATCAAATTCACTTTTCTCGTTTAGGTCGACCAATAATTTTTTTTTTTTTTTTTTTTTTGGTTACAATTTTTTAGCTCGTCACATTTCAAGGAGCCCATCAAGGAGATATGGCACTCCCTCAATCCATGCTACATTGGACTTTTTACATATCCAATAATAAGTGGCTAATTGTGAGATCTACAAGCAAACGGATCCTCGTGAATGTGCATGTGCAGGGGTAAGCAGATGCCCGAAATGTTGTGGGCCCCCCTACATGACAATAAAGCTAACTGATTTTCAAATGTGGTCTCTATTATATGGACGGAGGGAGTATATGTTTTGGGTCTCATCTTTATCCAGTAGGTTTCATGTATTCTGTTAGATTCTAGGTTAACCAATGCAAAGGTAGTTTGCTTAAATTATGGTAGTTACAGTTGTGCGTATGATGCTCAACCAGTCACTGGTGGGGGCTGCATGAAGCCCATCAGTTACTAATTTGGAGTCACTGATACGGCAACAGGGGTGAAGTTATATGGTATTCCTTGTCTGCTGGAGATTTTCAACCATTTGTACTCCTTACCATGTGGAGCAGATAGACATGGGTCCCAGATCAAAGCATATTGCATATGATGAACACGTTCCTCATTTTGCTTGACGCCTTGATTAATTCGGCTATTGAGCTAGGAGGGCCCTCGATAAAGCGGCACTAGGAGTTGTTGCCTTCGATACAGCATGAAGAATTTCGTGATTTGATGCGATTTTGCCTCTCAATGTACCTTCTTATATTATCCATGGTTTGCAATGTAATTCTCAATATGTACATCACTTATGAACATAATTGAAATTGGGACTGGTTTCCACAGCTGTAAGATGTTCATAATTAAACTAACACTTGTTTTGCCCCATTATCCGGAAGCAATGAGAGGGGCAAATAATTCAATAGACTGCTGAGATACTCCTTCCATTTATGCTCATAGTCCCACTTGGACAAAAAGTGATTTAAAATACAGCCACTCCATTAAGCTGTTCACACCATCTGCAGACCGTTTTACTCCATCCATCGTAATGGAACTGCTAATAAGGAGCAGACTTTTTTAACTGGGATTTATACCAAAAAAATATGGGACATAGAGAGCATAAAGGATTTACAGAAATGCAGTCTACAAGAGAGCACCGGCAATAAATGATGATTACTCTGTCTTACGTTACTAATGAGAATTATCAAATACATTATGCCAAAGTGGTCAGAATAAAAAAAATGTTTCTAAAGGGCATAATTACATATCACTCCTCGATATTTCGTTCAGATAAAAATTCTGATGGTTAATAATGGACGTGCATCATTGTTGCAGAAGAAAGAAGCGTCACAAATCTAATTAAATTAAGTCAAACAAACATTTAAATTCAAGCATTACTCCAAGGCCATAAATAAAAGTCAGCAAAACAAATTTTTCCCTTGCTGAAATATATAATAAGTTAAAAACAAGTGAGCTAACGTAGCTTCTTAGCTTTCCTCTCAGCTCTTTGGACGCGCTCGCACACCATAACGACTTCACTTGTAATAGAATAGAGCTCCGAAAAATTTCTCCCTGCCACCAGAGAGCAGCAGTTACTTGTGACCTCACTCAGTGAAAAAAATAAATTCTTGAAAGCATTTTAGTATATTCTTCCTTAAATTGACTGTTACTACCTTCGGTAATAAAAGTCTCACAGGTAACACAATTTTAACAGGCAAACCTAGCGCAGAGGGCAACAACAACGCAATTCAAATAAACTCAAAAGTATAGAGCAGTTCCTAATTATAAGATAGTACACAGTTGGTCATACAAAATACAGGTTATAGCTTGCGAGAGGAAGTTATTCATAGTCTCTTCGCTATACAGATATTCCCTCCGTCCTATTTTAGATGGTCCATGGGAAAAAACGTGTCCCCCAAAGTGGATGGTCCATTTGGCTCAATTTAAGTGGATTCTAAACCTCTTCTCCTAGCTGTATCTGTATCTCACACCACACCATTTTGTTGTAAAAAAAAACTTTACACCATTTAATAAAAATCAACTTTTTTCCGGATGGAGCTATTTTAAGGGGCCGCTTGGTTCGTGAAAAATCAACTCCAACCAGCTGGAAAAATCCAGCTGGTCAGTGGATTATCCCAAAAATCCATAACCAGCTGGATGATGCTCATTTTTCACGCCCCAAACCGCCCCTAAACAGGATGGAGGGAGTATTATTTACCACTGTTGACATTCTATGGGAGTCAAATAAATAAGCAACCGAGAGATATGTGGATAACAGAAGGACAGAGAATTCAGCTCTAATTTGAGACTTGGGCTTCCTGATCTCGGTGTGAAGTTTCACTGTATACCGAGGCTTCAGGTGACAAGCTTCCCTTATATCAAAACGGGCCCAAGCTTCATAAATAGAAGTGTTTTAGTTGCCACACCTGTTCTCCAAATGTATATTATGACACTATAATAATGTCTGACACCAATCCTCTTTTTTGTTATGCTTTATTGGTGTGATAAACTAAGTACGACTTTGAGGCCCTCCACACCCCCCCCTTCCAACACTCTAAAGTGGTTTCCAGTTAAAAACAATTGAGAAGGGTTTTAACAAAAAGAGATAATGCAAAAGCTACATGCCTAAACACCTCTCCATGCTCCTGTACGACTCCACTTCATATTGGTTAACCAATGATATAGCATATCCATCTCTTAATGAAAGAACTGTCCTCCCAACACGATGTATGTAATCCTGCAGAAGAAAAAGCAAATCTATCAACAAAACAAGATCCATAGGATCCAGCAATGTGCATTTACAGTGTAACATTGTCAACCTTGAAATCGATTGGTATGTCATAATTTATGACCGCTCCCACAGGTAGAGTGAAATTTCTACCACCCAAATCAGTGGAAAAACATATACCCCATTTTCCAGACTCGAACTCGTTTAGTGCTTCAGCTTGTGCCGCCTGCTAACAAACGTCAAAGACATACCAAACTTTACAAATAATAATTCGAAAGAAGACATGGGTAAAGGTTAATATAATTCAGAGTAATAACTTTCAAAAAAGTAATTTTATTTTTACATTGTGAAAAGTAATTAGAATAGATGAAACTGTGCAGAAGTTTAAGGATAAGTTCGGACCGGTTCCATTTCGCAATCAAGATATATAGCCTTCATCCCAAGACTGCTTGACAACATGCATAAATGGCGTGCTTCTTCAACAGTACGAGTGAAGACCATGGACTTTACTTGGTCATTGAACTCATTTAGAATGTAAAAGAGGTAGCCATTCTGCATTGCATGCATAGTAATTCAACAAAAAGTTGTGATGGGAGCCTTGTAGACCATTAAGTGAAATGAAAATGGAAAATAAAATACCTTGTCCTTTGCATCAACATATTTATAAAGCTCAGCCAAGGATGCCTCAACCTAGAGGAACAAAATCCAAAACATTATAAATAGCTTGAATAGATTCACATTGCTATTTAAAATATGCAGGGGAAAACACTATTCTAATACCTTCACAGGATTCCTCAGGCAAGCTCGTTGAAGCTTGTCCACCTCCAAGACGAAAAAAAACGAAAAAATCTTTAGAGAGAGATTGTATGTGAACTATAAAGCACTTCAAGTTCGTCATCTTTTATTTGAAGTCACAACATCAACATTGGTAATAAACAATCTAACCTCCCTGGTCACTGTTGCAGAGAATAAATATGTTTTTCGCTCACGGGGAAGAATATTTAAGATCTTCTCAATTTCATTTCCGAGGTTTGCATTCACCAGCATATCGGAATCATCGAAGACCTGCATAGTGGACAACGAACGTCATGCAGTAACCAGATAACAATTGTACTGCAAAGGCAACACATTAACCAACAAGAACTATAGGAAAACCGTGAGAAAAAAGACATACTAAAGTTCATGAATAATATAACACTACATACCAGATACTACAAATTAAATTGGCCTCATATAAGCCAAATGAGAGCGATCTCATTTAAATTTTTCTTTATATATATATATATAGATTACAAAGAGTAAATATTTTAAATTATCAATTAAAATTATCCGAAAAAGGGCTAAGATGATTGAGCATGACCTTTAAGATGACCTTGTACACAAAGTTTACACAGTCTATTGGGCCTGAAATCATCCGGAGTGGATTAATTGACTACTTTGGAGTAAGACATATACAAGTGTGGGCTCTGCACAGCAACTAGCACTATCACAAGACTGTTGTACGAGTTTTAAACTTGCTGACCCATATAAAAACAGCCTTGAAAATCATCACAAGACTGTTTGTCAATTGAACTTCATCCAAAGATACTAATTTATTAATATCTGGATATGTTCATTTGTGACCAGAGGTTGGACAAGTTGAGTATCTACACTTTCCAGCTTTCTGAGAATCTTGAGAACAATGTGACCAAATCTTGATCAGATGGTTGTTTTTAAAGACGGTATAACCAGTGGTCGCAATTAAACAATCAGATGGGTGTGGCTGAACACAATTTATACCTGTAAGCATATAAAAAATATTAGGTTCCAACTTTAAAACATATAGGATGGTCTAGTAGGTTTAAATGGCAAATATCAACTTACGTGAGAGATCTGGATATTCAAGATGCAACACTTTCACTAAATTTCCGGTTTTCTTCTCCCAAATATACCATGCTTTACTATATCACTGCCGCTCGCAACGTATTGTCCTATATCAAAGCAAAACCCACTGTTTACAGTTTGACCAAAAAAGAGGGAATGTATTCTCCTATATTGTCAAACTAGAGAGAGAAAGTTTACCATTTGCCCACAAAAAGCTAGCCTCTGCAATGGAAAACCAACTGTTCTCATGACCAATATATGTCTGTGACATGTCAATGACAGCTGGGGCTGCCATTTTCGATAAAAGAAGAGGAAGATAAAGTTACATCCAGCACAATCATTACTAATGAACACCAATCTTTTACATCAGAAAAGCAAATTGCATAATAAGAACTTCCATTAAGCTTGCTTCTACTCCTTCACATCACAATTTCACAATTGCATGAACTACATTATATAAACCTACATGCAACACAGATGACAACATTAAAGTGAAACTCCTTTGGACTGATTCCAGTTGGACATTGGATTCCAGGACAGCCAATCCCAATAAGATGGGAAGAATGCTCTACAATGATGACTGGATGCCTAAAGGATTAAGTACACATACAAACAATGTGCATTGAACTGGAGCAAAATCTGTCACCCCACCATTTTAATTGCAAATTTAAACCTGACAACTTTTTCCTGGTCCCAGTGCCTACATAGAAGAAAGGTCATTTTACAACACATAACCTAGTTGGACAAAGGGCTTGGGACCCTGAAGAGCATGCCTGTAAAATAATGACAAAAAGAAAACTCATTGCCACCATTACTGGCTTGGTGACTTCTGCCTAGGATTCATGCATTTTTAACTGGGGCAGGCTTTGCTTTAGAGGGTCATTTCAAGTCATGTAAAAAAAACATAGAAGGAACTGGAGATCAGACTGAGTGCAGTAAATATAAAGAAGAATTCTACCTGATTGGCAACTTTGGATTTTATGATATTGCTATGATGATATAGAGTCGATTGTTTGATAACATAGAATTATGATACTGTACTACCCAAATAGTAATATTTTTTGTATTCTCTACGTTATTTGGATGTCTCACACTCTCTCTGCCTGATACCAAAACGCCCTACAAATAAAATAAGCTTGCCAGATCAGAGTTTCTTCAAGTCTTTCTTCTGCCATATAATCATCTCTTCTGAGTTTCAGAGATGAAAGAGGAATGTTTAACATCAAAACAAAAACCTTGTCATGTAACTTTATGAAAAACGATGTATCCAACAGTAAATTAGCAGGCATGAGTTACTAGTGTTCGAGTTGCATTAAATGGAGAAAGAAAACCGAAGCCAGTTTTACTTTTAGTTAGTACAATGGTGATGCAGATAGATGTTTGTACTTATTATAATTTATAAGCACTCTAGCATATTTCTAAGCGTCCAAAATATATAGCAGAATTTGAATTCCAAGGATTTAGAACTACAGAAGACAAAGTGATGCAGAATAAGAAGCTAATAAGTATTATTTAAGTATATTTATTTATATTAGGGTTAGTTTGGTCTTTTTATCATGTTGGGTTTTCTAGTCTTTTCATGTAAGTCACGCTCTACTATACAAAGCCTGTGAACTATTGTAATCGGTAGTTTTGGAGATGAATTGAGGGTTCGAAAGACCGAATTCGGGGGTTATTTGGCAAGGCAGATCAACTAAAACCGTTGAGAATTCAGCGTGATAAATTATGATCCTGCATTCAGTCCCTTTAAATATTATCCATTGCACAAGGTTATTGCAATAGATGATAAAATTATCCGCCCTCTCCAGCAAATGAAGGCTCAAATATGCTGGAATCTACTGCATTAACCAGAAACTATTTGAGATTCAATCAATTTTTTTTCCAATTTCTACAACAGTTGGGTGCAGAACTTCCCACTTCTTCAATCCAAATGGCCAAATAGAAACAAAGATGTTACCAAAGCCTTTAGAGGCTGAAAGCACAACAAATACACAGTAGCTCAAGCAAACAAAAGATAGTTTGAGGCGTTCAACCACTTGGAAAAAAAAAACATTTTTCTTCATACCAAATACACAGTAGCTTACCAGATCGAAACTTCATTCTTGATATCCTCAAGGCCCCCTATTTCTGACGCAACCAAGAGACCACCAATCGGGCAGTATGGCGTCGGACCATGAGCTCTGAGCACCAATCGGGCAGTATGGCGTCGGACCACCAATCGGGCAGTATCGGTCGAGGACTTATAAAGAAACCATGAGCTCTGAGCACGGTTTCTGCAGACTGCGAAGGACCAATTTACGGATGCTTTATTTCACCAGTTGAAAAAAATAATAAAAGTAAATCATCTTGGAAGTAAAAACTTTAACATACCAATAAATCAGTTAAATCACGATATCTTTTTTCCAGCTCCATATGTTCCTGAAATCAATATCTTAAATTATATGAAAAGAACATCCAAATGTCTCCCATGACCTTAATCAATCAAGTAGATTACATATGTGCTTTTGATAAACAAACAGCAAGTGCAGAAAGGATGTGGTCTCAATAAAGAAAAAATAGAGATGAGTAGAAAGATGTGGATTAGATCTAAGAAGTGCTCGTCCACAATAAGCGAAAATCAGACATATATTGTATCAATATTACTGAACTTATTACTCTCATACTTAAACAAAAGTGGATAGGAATGCTTAAGACCAGATATTAAGCTGGTATATGCATTAGTCTAAAACCAACATTGTAATATTCACAAATAAAAGCATTCGGATCGCTGCATGGATATTGGAATAACAATTCATTTAAAAAAAGCAGCTGACCTGGCGAGAGTAATGCTCAGCATCTCTTTTCATGCCAGCCATTTCAACTCTCATTTTTTGCAAATCAGCCTATCAACACCAACATAGCAAGTAATGATAAGCTATACAAACAATCACAAAGAACCATATATTGTTACAAGAAAAAAACTACAAAAACGTGCTAAAAATTTAAATTCTACAAAAGTGGGAGACCACTTAAAATGCATCTGCAAGGCTCCAATTTTAGTTAATCATCTGAAACTTGCCTCCATATAAGAAAGCTTGCTCTCCGCATCGCGTTGCCCTTGGCGAGCCCGCTCTAGTTCTTCCTGCCATGCCTGGATCTATACATGTTAAAGCTCAAACAGTCAGTAGCAGAAAGGTCTGCAAAGAAAAGAATCTGATACGTTTGCATTGCCACTAGCTAGATGTAGTAGGATATTTAATCTTGTAAGCACACATAGAAAAAGTGTTCACTTCTTATATTATACTCCCACCGTTCGGAATTACTATTATAATAAGACTAGAATTCCAGATGGACGGAGTAAATAGAATGTATTATATTCTATTAGCAAAACTAATCTAGCAGCTACTACAGCACTGTGCAAAGTTTCCCTTTATTTGAGCAGCCAGTGGTCACAGAAGCCAAAATGCCACCCAATGGACGTCTGCAAAAGCAAGCTGCCCATGCAGGGTCACAGTAATTGCCACAACTTCCTTTTATGTGCCGCATTTGACATCAAGGACCCACATTAGTAGGTCATACAAAATGTGGTCAGTATCAAAGGTGTACAGCATCCAATTCCATCACATAATTTGAGTTCTTTGGAGATAGTAAAGTCCCCAGGATACAATTCCCATTCAAAAGACTTTCTATTTTTAGGGGTTTCCCATATTTATTAAAATAAAATTTTCATTTTCTCAATGCTAAACTATTACACAAAACGTAAGTATTTTAAGCAACGTGCTTCATAATGGATGCAAAACTGGTATCAAGTATCTACCTTAAGCATCTGATTTGCCTCTTCTGGAGACCTTTTCTCCCCGTGAAGAGCACGAGTTTCCATGTCCTGAAGCTCTTGAGTTAGAGACGCACACTCTACCTGAAAAAACATGTGCAGACTGGTTATAAAACTAAAAAAATTGTATATCCTGTTATCCAGTATTAAAGGTACCTTACCTCCAGCAAAGCTGACTTTTGCTCCAAATCAGCTGCTTTGGAGGTTCTCTCATCCAATGTTCTCTACACATTAGCATTAATAAACACCCAAATAAGATAAAGTAGATCAAGATTCTCCTCAGCATCTACTATCAACACATGTGTACCATAATGCTTTCCAGTGAATTATTAACATTAAGTTATTAACTCATCATTCACATTAAAATAAAGGGTATCCAGTTGTAATGAAACACAAATCGGACAATCCACTGGAGGTTACACAGCAGCAAAATGATTGCTATAAAGGCTGTTTCACTAATTACCTTACTTTATACTTTCAGTAATATACTTTGTCAGAGACACTAAACAGCCCGATTACAATAACGAAGACATAACAAAACAAAATTTTATCACAATATATATAAAAACAAAGTTCAATTATACTTGTAGTCGGGTCCTAAGGACTTGGAAACCCCTCATTATCAGAAAAATAAAAAAGAGAGAGCTGCTAATTATCAGAGAAATAAAAAAATATTTCTCGCCGAGATCAGACCGAGATCACAAAAAAATATGCTTTTTTGAAATTTTATTCAGTTTTATAAACAAATTTAAAAAATTGAAAAAATAATAAAAAAAAAGTCGGAACAACTCGCCGAGATCTCGAAATGATCTCGGCGAGATTTGAGGGAGAATACCAAATAAATTTTGATTTTTGTTTGAAAAAAAAAATAATAATAAAATAGTCAGCATATCTCTCCGAGATCTCGGAAATGATCTCGGTGAGATTAAGAAAATATCTTTGTTAAAATATTATTTATTTTAAAAATATATATATATAAAAATAATTAAAAAAAGTCAGTATATCTGGCCGAGATCTCGAAATTGATCTCGGCGAGATCTGACCGAGATCACAAAAAATATCTTTTTTGGAATTTTTTTATCTTAAAAAACATGTTTAAATAATGAAAAAAATATGTTGCATTTTCCAGACTTGAACTTGCTTTTAGTGAATCAACTTGTACCGGCTGATAATAAATGTCCAACAATTTCTGCAACAGTTGGAACTTCCCACTTCTTCAATCCAAATGGGCAAATAGAAAGAAAGATGTTACCAAAGCCTTTAGAGGCTGAAAGCACAACAAATACACAGTAGCTCAAGCAAACAAAAGATTGTTTGAGGCGTTCAACCACTTGGAAAAAAAAAAACATTTTTCTTCATACCAAATACACAGTAGCTTACCAGATCGAAACTTCATTCTTGATATCCTCAAGGCCCCCTATTTCTGACGCAACCAAGAGACCACCAATAGGGCAGTATGGCGTCGGCTTAGATTAGGGCAATAGGGAGTTGGCGGCGATTAGGTAATTGGGAGACGGGTGGCGGAGGGAGGGCGGACGGCGGCGTCGCCGGACGGTAGAGGGAGACGACCTCTACTCTCCTTATTTCCGTACGCAGAAAGCAGATTCTGGACTGGAAACTACCCCCCGTACTAATGATCTCAACCGTCCATGTGATCGGACAGCTGAGAATGATCCTCTAAGGCCTAAACTAGATATAACCCCCCCCACTAACCCTAAAAAGTCGCCCATCTCTTCGGCTTCTCCGCCGCTGCTCTTCCAATCTCACAACCTGCCGGAAAAGAAGAAGGGCCGGCGATCGGGATCGACCTCGGGACGACCTAGGAGTGTGGCAGTACGACCGCGTCGAGATCACCGCAAATGACCAGGGAAATCGCACCACGCCTTCCTACGTCGCGTTCACCGACACCGAGCGTCTCATCGGAGATGCTGCCAAGAATCAGGTCGCCATGAACCCCCTCAACACTGTTTTCTGTAAGATTTTCTTCACTTATTTTTACTGTTTGCTTCTACTAGCTCTGCTTCCTGGATCTGTTCGGTTATCTGTAATTTTATTGCTGGATCTGTGTTGTTATCTGTAGCTTTACTTACTGGATCTGTTGTATATTAAGCTTTGCTTGCTGGATGTGTTTAGTTATGTGCAGCTTTACTTTCTGGATCTGTTTATGCGTCATTATCTAGATGTTGTGTGTATGTTTGTGTTTGCTGGTTCGTTAGCGACCTGGTATATTGACTGATGACCTAATTAGTGCAAATTGTACTTAATTGTAAATGGTATGTCTGCATCTTATATGTTGTTGATGTGTTTCAGCCCTGAGGTCGAAAATTGTAGGTGTTTAGATTAAATGTGGTAAGGGAAATTTGTTGAGTGTGTTAAAGGTTAGGAAAGGTTAAAGGTTTGATAAGGTCCTACTTAGGTTATTATTACTCCCTCCGGTCACTTTTAATAAATACAGTTGTCTTTAATAGATACAGTTTTTCATTTGAAGAAAATTGTATATATTAAAGAAAACTGGATTTATTCAAAGTGACCGGAGGGGAGCATATGATTTTTTTTATCTCAATTTCTCAATGAAATAAATACGAGTAGACTCTTGTGGTCTGAATTATATGTTCTTTCACAATGTAGATAGAAATATCTCCCTACTATGAGTCATTGTTTCTGCATTTAGGTTTGTCGATTTTTGAAATGTGGAGCACAGGCGTTTGTAGATTGTTTATTTTCTTGTTGTTACTTGGTTTGTTTCAAATAGGTTTTACTGTTGTACTTATTTTTCGGAGCTGTGGTAACGCCTTCTTTTTGGTGTGCTATTACGTGATTGGAAATTGTTTCAACAGTCCAATTTGTTTTTCCATCACAGAACATCGGTAGTGTATGTAATGTTGAAACTTTTGCCACTTGCGGCTAAAGACAGCACGTTCGTTTTTATGACCGACTGCTGGGTAATAACCTCATGATATAATATTCATCCTGTTTAATTATTGTATAATTTAATTGTATATTGTTGGAATGAATGTTCCTTCCATAATTTTTTGTCCGTTATATGTTGCATCTAGATAACTGCGTGGATTATAAGCAAACAGTCAGAATACTGATGAGAACAGGACTGAGATATGCTATGCATATACCCTATTGGAGCAGTATACGGCAACCACGGGGTTTTGTGATTTAGGGTATGTGCTTTATATACCTTCCATAGATTAGCTGACTTTGCTATATGCTACTGCTGTATGTGGAAAGTTTTTTTCATGATTGAAGTTCAAAAAGATGGCCTTAGGGCAAAAATCTTACTAAAAGCTATTTCATACCAACTTAATACTGTCAGATATGGTATATGGGCTGGAAACTCGAGCTATGGGGACAAAGTCTCAGAGATCTCATCATGAACAGAAGTTAGACATGCTATAAACTTTACCATTTTCACGCGTATCTACGTGACTTTGTAAAATGATCTTCTCTTACATCTCATCTATATGCATTTTTTAGGTTGGTAGTTTTGCACCTAATTATTTCCCATTTCGGCAATGTGTCTTGCCCTGTGTTGCTTCCTTCTGTGTATTGACAGTTTTTTTACTAAAGGATGCTGCGGCAAAATGCATGTAGAGCTGTGGTGTATGGTGTTTGAATATTATGATTTGTTTTGTATTTGCTGTCTAGGGTATTTGATTTATATACCTTTCATAGATTAGCTGATTTTGCTATATGCTATTGTTGTATGTGGAAAGTTTTTTTCATGATTGAAGTTGAAAAGATAGCCTTAGGGCAAAAATCTTACTAAAAGGTATTTCATGCCAACTTAATACTGTCAGATATGGTATATGGGCCGGAAACTCGAGCTACGGGGACAAAGTCTCTGAGATCTCATCAATAACAGGACCGACTGTTAGAGATGGCTCTTGTACACAACGCCATCGTACTTACCGGCAGTAGCACAACAAGGCAGGGGTGTTGCACCATGTAGATATGTACGCGGCCCGAGATGTGGCACTGCGTGTATCATACATGGAGATACGTACGCGGCCCGAGATGCGGCAGTGCGCGTATCATGCCCTCTGTTCAAACAAAGCTAAAATTTTTTAGCATGAACTTAGAATTAGGAGCCTTCCCTCCTAGGTGTTGGGGCGAGCTTTCTCTGTTCATACATCATCCTGCAGTGATTGTTCCTCATGAACTGAAATTAGACATGCTATGGACGTTACCTTTTTCACGCGTATCTACATGACTTTGTAAAATGATGTTCTCTTGCATCTCATTTACATGCATTTTTTAGGTTGGTAGTTTTGCACCTAAATATTTCCCATTTCGGCATTGTGTCATGCCCTGTGTTGCTTCCTTCTGTGTATTAACAGTTTTTTTATTAAAGGATGCTGCGGCAAAATGTATGTAGAGCTGTGGTGTATGGTGTTTGAATATTATGATTTGTTTTGTATTTGCTGTCTAGGGTAATTGATTTATATACCTTTCATAGATTAGCTGATTTTGCTATATGCTACTGTTGTATGTGGAAAGTTTTTTTCATGATTGAAGTTGAAAAGATAGCCTTAGGGCAAAAATCTTACTAAAAGGTATTTCATGCCAACTTAATACTGTCAGATATGGTATATGGGCTGGAAACTCGAGCTACGGGGACAAAGTCTCTGAGATCTCATCAATAACAGGACCGACTGTTAGAGATGGCTCTTGTACACAACGCCATCGTACTTACCGGCAGTAGCACAACAAGGCAGGGGTGTTGCACCATGGAGATATGTACGCGGCCCGAGATGTGGCACTGTGTGTATCATACATGGAGATGCGTACGCGGCCCGAGATGCGGCAGTGCGCGTATCATGCCCTCTGTTCAAACAAAGCTAAAATTTTTTAGCAAGAACTTAGAATTAGGAGCCTTCCCTCCTAGGTGTTGCGGCGAGCTTTCTCTGTTCATACATCATACTGCTCATACATCATACTGCAGTGATTGTTCCTCATGAACAGAAGTTAGACATGCTATGGACTTTGCCTTTTTCACGCGTATCTACGTGACTTTGTAAAATGATCTTCTCTTACATCTCATTTACATGCATTTTTTAGGTTGGTAGTTTTGCACCTAATTATTTCCCATTTCGGCATTGTGTCATGCCCTGTGTTGCTTCCTTCTGTGTATTGACAGTTTTTTTATTAAAGGATGCTGGGGCAAAATGCATGTAGAGCTGTGGTGTATGGTGTTTGAATATTATGATTTGTTTTGTATTTGCTGTCTTGGGTATTTGATTTATATACCTTTCATAGATTAGCTGATTTTGCTATATGCTACTGTTGTTGTATGTGCAAAGTTTTTTACATGATTGAAGTTCAAAAAGATAGCCTTAGGGCAAAAATCTTACTAAAAGGTATTTCATACCAACTTAATACTGTCAGATATGGTATATGGGCTGGAAACTCGAGCTACGGGGACAAAGTCTCTGAGATCTCATCAATAACAGGACTGACTGTTAGAGATGGCTCTTGTACACAACGCCATCGTACTTACCGGCAGTAGCACAACAAGGCAGGGGTGTTGCACCATGGAGATATGTACGCGGCCCGAGATGTGGCACTGCGTGTATCATACATGGAGATATGTACGCGGCCCGAGATGCGGCAGTGTGCGTATCATGCCCTCTGTTCAAACAAAGCTAAAATTTTTTAGCAAGAACTTAGAATTAGGAGCCTTCCCTCCTAGGTGTTGGGGCGAGCTTTCTCTGTTCATACATCATACTGCAGTGATTGTTCCTCATGAACAGAAATTAGACATGCTATGGACTTTACCGTTTTCACGCCTATCTACGTGACTTTGTAAAATGATGTTCTCTTACATCTCATTTACATGCATTTTTTACCTATGAACAGGCGTTTGTAGATTGTTTATTTTCTTGTTGTTACTTGGTTTGTTTCAAATAGGTTTTACTGTTCTACTTATTTTTCGGAGCTGTGGTAACGCCTTCTTTTTGGTGTGCTATTACGTGATTGGAAATTGTTTAAACAGTCCAATTTGTTTTTCATGATCGAAGTTCAAAAAGATAGCCTTAGGGCAAAAATCTTACTAAAAGGTATTTCATACCAACTTAATACTGTCAGATATGGTATATGGGCTGGAAACTCGAGCTACGGGGACAAAGTCTCAGAGATTTCATCAATAACTGGACCGACTGTTAGAGATGGCTCTTGTTTACAACGCCATCGTACTTACCAGCAGTAGCACAACAAGGCAGGGGTGTTGCACCATGGAGATATGTACGCGGCCCGAGATGTGGCACTGCGTGTATCATACATGGAGATACGTACGCGGCCCGAGATGCGGCAGTGCGCGTATCATGCCCTCTGTTCAAACAATGCTAAAAATTTTTAGCAACAACTTAGAATTAGGAGCCTTCCCTCCTAGTTGTTGGGGCCAGCTTTCTCTGTTCATACATCATACTTCAGAGATTGTTCCTCCTCAACAGAAGTTACACATGCTATGGACTTTACCTTTTTCACGCCTATCTACGTGACTTTGTAAAATGATGTTCTCTTACATCTCATTTACATGCATTTTTTAAGCTGGTAGTTTTGCACCTAATTATTTCCTCATGCCCTGTGTTGCTTCCTTCTGTGTATTAACAGTTTTTTTATTAAAGGATGCTGCGGCAAAATGTATGTAGAGCTGTGGTCTATGGTGTTTAAATATTATGATTTGTTTTGTACTTGCTGTCTAGGGTATGTGATTTATATACCGTTCATAGATTAGCTGATTTTGCTATATGCTACTGTTGTATGTGGAAAGTTTTTTTCATGATTGAAGTTCAAAAAGATAGCCTTAGGGCAAAGATCTTACTAAAAGGTATTTCATACCAACTTAATACTGTCTGATATGGTATCTGGGCTGGAAACTCGAGCTACGGGGACAAAGTCTCTGAGATCTCATCAATAACAGGACCGACTGTTAGAGATGGCTCTTGTACACAACGCCATCGTACTTACTGGCAGTAGCACAACACGGCAGGGGTGTTGCACCATGGAGATATGTACGCGGCCCGAGATGTGGCACTGCGTGTATCATACATGGAGATACGTACGCGGCCCGAGATGCAGCAGTGCGCGTATCATGCCCTCTGTTCAAACAAAGCTAAAATTTTTTTAGCAAGAACTTAGATTTAGGAGCCTTCCCTCCTAGTTGTTGGGGCGAGCTTTCTCTGTTCATACATCATACTGCAGTGATTGTTCCTCATGAACAGAAGTTAGACATGCTATGGACTTTACGTTTTTCACGCGAATCTACGTGACTTTGTAAAATGATGTTCTCTTACATCTCATTTACATGCATTTTTTAGGCTGGTAGGCTCCTGGCCTCCGACAACTCGATCCAATTTCAGAAGCCTCACTTATACACTGTCAACGACTCAAACCCCTCCCAAGTCCCAACTCATCGAAAAGAAGAATCAGATTGACTTCAACCGACCTCTTAAAATTTTGACCTCCATTTCTTTTGCTCCTACAAAATTTATTCCAATTTAGTATGTGCAGTTTTCTTTCGACTTTGCTGCTTCTCAGAAAATATTCTTTGAAATTCTATTGATTGCTTTTGTAACAGGTTTAGGAGCTTATTATACAGAAAAGTAGGAAGTGGTTGGAAGGAAAGGGTGGAGTTGATTAGGGCACATCTTTGAGGCTGAGTTAACAACTTAGGAATCCAACTGCTTGCTTGGAAACCATTTTATTAATATTAGCTCCTCAAAATGTTTTGCACTAGGAAAACCCATATCTGTGGGATTTCCTAATTACATAAAATCTTCCTAAATGTTTTAGCTACATCCGGACTGAAAATAAACGAATACTTATCAAAATTTACATCATGATCAATTTTTTCACAAAATGAATAAAGCATCGTCCAATAATGTCAATTTACCCAAGAAGGAAAAGATCAGCAGAAAACATTAGGTGTGTGATTATGGGTGCAGTTGCCATATGTATGAGTTTTTTGTCTTTTAGCTGCATCAGGGTTGGTTACAACTTGCTTAGTTTATAAGGTAAGGTAAGGGGAGAAAGGGTCACCCTGTCTGACTCCTCTTTGCATTTGTTGGGCGATCCATTGACAGACTTGGTATTAGATGGTGGTGACACAAAACATAATGAGATCAATCCAATTGAAGGAGAATCTTCATTTTGGACGAGACAGATGGCAAGAATGTCAACCAGTCCGGAGTCTGCAATGATGTGAAAGTAAACATTTTGGAAGAGACCCCTGTTCCAAATTACCCAGAAAAAGTTTGCAATTGCAGTGGGAACGGACTGAATCCAAGGTCATAAGTCAATATATGTTGTGAAGCAGTTACTAAACAAATCACAAACATTATTTCCATAATAATCTAAGTGTCCACCAGAACAATAAAACCATAAAGCCTGACTTTAGGGACATTTAAGAAATAGGTGATCAATAGAATCAATAGCATTATATGATAAAGTATACAGCAGTCTACATGTAGTTCCTCGTCTACATATGGATAGAGATATATGTAGAGTTTTTGTAAGATGGGCAACTTCCAAAACTTTAACCACCTTTTTTGAGGAAGAGTACTAGCAACACTAGGTATTATGCATAAGTCTGTAGGCTGTAGGCCGTCCAGAAGTTGCCATTTGGAGTTGGCCACCTGAATGGTTTATCTGTTGCTCTGATTTCAGCAACTTGAAGTGGCCATGAGCAAAGTAAACTACTTGACTCCACGCTTTGGGTTTTCAGATAAAGCAGCTAATGTCTTTATCGGACGTAATTCTGTTTTTGTACTGGTTGTCTGTAACGGGTTTTTTATCGGATGGGTAACTGTCAACTGAAAATGTGAGCAATTTCATGACTGAGAGAATGTTGTCAGGTATGGCTCTGTTTGGGAGGAAAGCTGACTGGAAGGGAGATAATTTTATCCGAAAAAGGGCTAAGATGATTGAGCATGACCTTTAAGATGATCTTGTACACAAAATTTACAGTGTATTGGGCCTGAAATCATCCGGGGTGGATTAATTGACTACTTTGGAGTAAGACATATACAAGTGTGGGTTATGCTCTGCACAGCAACTAGCACTATCACAAGACTGTTGTACGAGTTTAAAAACTTGCTGACCCATATAAAAACAGCCTTGAAAATCATCACAAGACCGTTTGTTGAACTGCCAATTGAACTTCATCCAAAGATACTAATTTATTAATATCTGGATATGTTCATTTGTGACCATAGGTTGGACAAATTGAGGAGTATCCACACTTTCCAGCTTTCTAAGAATCTTGAGAACAAGGTTACCAAATCTTGATCAGATGGTTGTTTTTAAAGACGGTATAACCAGTGGTCGCAATTAAACAATCAGATGGGTGTGGCTGAACACATTTTATACCTGTAAGCATATAAAAAAAAATTAGGTTCCAACTTTAAAACATATAGGATGGTTTAGTAGGTTTAAATGGAAAATATCAACTTACATGACAGATTTGGATGTTCATGATGCAACACTTTTACTAAATTTTCAGTTTTCTTCTCCCAAATATACCATGCTTTTCTATTGCTGCCGCTCGCAACGTATTGTCCTATATCAAAGCAAAATCCACTGTTCACAGTTTGACCAAAAAAGAGGGAATGCATTCTCCTGTATTGTCAAACTAGAGAGAGAAAGTTTACCATTTGCCCCCCAAAAGCTAGCCTCTACAATGGAAAACCTACTGTTCTCATGACCAGTATACGTCTGTGACATGTCAATGTTATTTATATCAAATAGGTAAATGTTCTCTTCGGCATAACTAAGAAGCAACTCTTGGCCACTACTAAAAGTGACATGACCCACGTCATTGAGATAACCTCCCTGCCAAAGAATAAAAGAAAACGGGTACATAAGAAATCAAATCTAAATTATGTAGAAGACACGAAAGATTTCAAATTTAAACATACTCGAAAAATTTCATTAGGCTATACCCACTTACCTGTGATAAATGATCCGGGCAAGACATATTGACACATTCTGGAGGCCTTTGAAAGAATTAAGAAGGAAAATATTAGGTATAAAGAGCCCTTTTTACATCATTCACTAACTACTGGGATTAGAACAAATAAAAAGCCCTTAATAGCATACTTACCGTCCACCAACAAGGAGCTGATAAGGTCGCGTAAGACTGATATCGCATGAGACTAAACCAAGAATGCCACAAGGTGGATCAGAAATTGACCTTTTATGACCTAATCGGAGATCAACCTATAATAGTGGAAGATTTAATTGCTATCTGACCAATCAACATAGAAAGTGAAGAAAGAAAAGAAAAAAGGAAATTAAGCCATATTATATCCGGGCTTAGTGCAATTTTATCCCAAAATAACACTTAGAACTTACCAAAACATTATGGCAAGGTTGTTCACTACGCCTGCAAAGACAGCTCTCACGTATGTCATGCTGCTTTACTGTGCCATCTTCACTTGCACTCCAGAGGAGATGAGGATTTCCATGTTCCACCTACAACAAAGATCCATATCACTAGAAATCAAGGGCATAGTTTTTAGTTAAAAATTTCAATGAATAAATAGACTATGCATTTCAACTATGCTAGCAATCATTAGCTCAACCTTATTTTTATAAATGTACTTACTGCTAATTTTTTAACTGATGCGGCATGGCAATGGAATGACATATGACCCGGTTCACCCCCTGCATGTACTCCCAACTTCCAAATAAGTACTGCTCCTTAACCCAGTTTTTCTTGAACTTTCCTTATTGTTCGAAGTAAATCTCCTCAGCCTAGTCAACATTCAATAAAATTTGGTAAACACATATGAGAGTTTTAATTAGCCTTTCTGCACTAAGACAATGAAGAGAGTTTCTCTTTTCTCCTGACTACTTACCACAAGTGTTTATTCTTATTTATCATGTCTTTATAAAGTAGGTAAATATTTATGATTATGTCAGGATGACATCACAAAAAATATCTTTCTTAAAATATTATTTATTTTAAAAATATATGTAAAAAATAGTCAGCATATCTCGCGGAGATCTCAAAATGATCTCGGCAAGATTTGAGCGAGAATACCAAAGAGATTTTGATTTTTTAAAAAATTATTTATTTGTAAAAAAATAAAAAAAATAAAAGATAATAAAATAGTCAGCATATCACGGCGAGATAAAAAAATACCTTTTTAAATATTATTTATTCTAAAAATATATTTAGAAAAATTTGAAAAAAATAAAAAATAAAAAAGTCAGCAGATCTCGCCGAGATCAGACCGAGATCACAAAAAATATGTTTTTTTGAAATTTTATTTAGTTTTATAAACAAATTTAAAAAATTGAAAAAATAATAAAAAAGTCGGAATAACTCGCCGAGATCTCGAAATGATCTCGACGAGATTTGAGGGAGAATACCAAATAAATTTTATTTTTAGGAGCTTATTATACAGAAAAGTAGGAAGTGGTTGGAAGGAAAGGGTGGAGTCGATTAGGGCACATCTTTGAGGCTGAGTTAACAACTTAGGAATCCAACTGCTTGCTTGGAATCCATTTTATTAATATTAGCTCCTCAAAATGTTTTGCACTAGGAAAACCCATATCTGTGGGATTTCCTAATTACATAGAATCTTCCCAAATGTTTTAGCTACATCAGGACTGAAAATAAACGAATACTTATCAAAATTTACATCATGATCAATTTTTTCACAAAATGAATAAAGCATCGTCCAATAATGTCAACTTACCCAAGAAGGAAAAGATCAGCAGAAAACATTAGGTGTGTGATTATGGGTGCAACTGCCATATGTATGAGTTTTTTGTCTTTTAGCTGCATCAGGGTTGGTTACAACTTGCTGAGTTTATAAGGTAAGGTAAGGGGAGAAAGGGTCACCCTGTCTGACTCCTCTTTGCATTTGTTGGGCGATCCATTGCCAGACTTGGTATTAGATGGTGGTGACACAAAACATAATGAGATCAATCCAATTGAAGGAGAATCTTCATTTTGGACGAGACAGATGGCAAGAATGTCAACCAGTCCGGAGTCTTCAATGATATGAAAGTGAACATTTTGGAAGAGACCCCTGTTCCAAATTACCCGGAAAAAGTTTGCAATTGCAGTGGGAACGGACTGAATCCAAGGGGATAAGTCAGTATATGTTGTTAAGCAGTTACTAAACCAATCACAAACATTATTTCCATAATAATCTAAGTGTCCACCAGAACAATAAAACCATAAAGCCTGACTTTAGGGACATTTAAGAAATAGGTGATCAATAGAATCAATAGCATTATATGATAAAGGATACAGCAGTCTACATGTAGTTCCTCGTCTACATATGGATAGAGATATATGTAGAGTTTTTGTAAGATGGGCAACTTCCAAAACTTCAACCACCTTTTTCGAGGAAGAGTACTAGCAACACTAGGTATTATGCATAAGTCTGTAGGCTGTAGGCCGTCCAGAAGTTGCCATTTGGAACTATTAATAAGGAGCAGACATTTTCAAACTGGGATTTACATCAAATATGGGACATTGGGAGATAAAGGATTTACAGAAATGCAGTCTACAAGAGAGCACGGGCAATAAAAGATGATTACTCTTTCGTTACTAATGAGAATTATCAAACTTCTAATTTATATTATGCCTAAGACGACAGAATAAAAAATTCGAATTCAATTTTCAAATTTGGTTCCCATCTATTTCGAAAAATCAAGTGAATAATCCAGACACACTCATCCACTCCCAATTTGAATTTTATTTCATGCAACCATATAACACAATTCCTGTAAATCACCATATATTATTTGGTTTCATATGCATAGGAAGTTGCTAAAGAGAGTTATGCTTACAGCTGCTAGCCAGCATTCCACAACCCGATTATTGGGAAAAAAAAAGATACCTAGGCAGTAGTTATTCACAAATAGACGGAACTTTAGAAAGATCCGGTTCAGTAAGATAATGGTACCTTCCATTTTAAACTAAGTCAAGCGGATGAATGTTATGTTGGGCAAACAATAATTTAGTTGACAAAATCTACATTTTATGCCAACAGCTTCATTAGAGAAACACAATAAACTACCTAAACAAAAGCTAAAAAACCACACACACAATCTGTTTCAAAAGTAAAAATACCACTAACATACAATATCGTACAGGCAACATTACATACTTCCACCCGTAGCGAAGATAAAAAACACATTACTACATGGCATATGGCTACCTGGAAACAGGAATCTTACAGGTACATGGAACTCAACGGCGACAGATAAAGACCAAACGACAGACAATTAACCAATTTCACAACTTAGCTACCTACTTAATTGTACAATTTAGCACTCCTATGATCTTTTTTTTAGACCACATTCGTATATCATGTGCTCTATGAACTACTGCCCTTGTAGCTATGTATCAATTTAATCCAGCAATCTATAAACAATTCCAAAGGACAGATCCGAAGAAACACCAGATAGCATTATAACTTTCCAGACTGATTGTTTGGGCTTCATTCCCAGCTATCCAAAAAGTTAAGCTATCTATGACGTAAAAAAATAAAATATATATGATTCGTTGAAATGTGGTAGACAATGAGACCAATGGGACAGCCATGTAAGATTGAAAAATCAGCTTCGGGCTTAGGGTTAGGATTACAAGAGGGCAAAATGAGAAAACTAGGTCACTCAACCAGGTTATATAACATGAGCCTGGAAAAACTAAGTAATATGGCAATCCAGGCTAATGAGCTGAAAAAACCTCTTATACTTCCACCGTGGTGCTTCCTGTCATTCCATTTGTTTCACTAAATTAATATTCTATGTGCGCTCCATGCAGCCACAACCGCTACTCAGCGGACAGAAGATTGGAAGACAGGCGGACATAGCATTTTAGTAATGGCTATTTCTTTCTTTCTTTTTTTTTTTTGCCTCTTAAATTCAGCATTGAATTTTAAAAAATAAAAGATCAGAAGTGGACAGTTCTTGTACAAGAGTATGACTGAAAATCTGCTCAGAGAGCCTGGGATGCAATCCAGAGGTGACAAAATCAGGCCACGGCAGCTTACAATGCACGATTTACCATCTACTACAGTGGGAAAAAAACACCAAGATTTTGAAATCATCCGCCAGTGGAATAGACTAAGACGATGTTAATAACTAAAATTACATTCAATTACAGAAATTTCTGCTCAACGCGAAATAGATTGTTCAATGCCACTGCTTTGCTGCGGGTTTAGTTGAAGACCCTGACAACGGATTCCTTTCTGGTTTTCTTAAACCTGCGATATAGAAAAAGAAACCTGAAATAATTAAACACGAGGAAAGCAAACAAAAACACAAATAATATTGCTCTTAGTTTTGCACAAGTCAGGTAGCTTTTATACTCTTCTTCACGGTATATTTCACACGGCATTAAGGTGCAGGCCTCAAATTTAACAAGACAGATTTCAAAATGTGAAATGATTGCTTAGGAAGGGACCCCATATGAAGGCACGCGAGGGCCAAAAATTCCACTCAACTAAAATGGCATTGTCACTAGACTGAATTTATACTCCCTCCGTCCTGCTTCAAGTGTCCTATTTGTTTTGTCAAAATAAATAAATTTTGAACTCATTCAAAGTCTTTAAACTCACAATACTTAGGTTTACTATAAGTACCATATGCCCATTATCAATATTTATCACTTGAGACATCAAGAGAAGGTCAGTCATACTTTTTGATATCAAGATATCTACAGGAGCAATATCTCTTGCTCTTGATACTCTTCCGGTTGGATTAGATGCACCAACAGAGGACAAGCTGGGAGAGGAGGATGCGTGCCTCATTGATTCTTTTCCGTATAGTATAGTTGGAGATGCAGTTCTCACATCTTTAAGAAGTAGTAATTGCTCAATCTCATTGTCTTTCCTTGCAATGATTTCTTTAAGAGTAGACACCTGCAGGGTCAAAAATAGCCGTTAACTTCCAATACTGAGAGATAAGGAATGTAGCACAAAAGGGTACAACATTCAATATGTTTTGCGACAGTTTGGTCACTTTTACAAATCATAACTGCCCTTATGCAAAAGAATCCATGCAGTAAAGATGTAATATATTCAAGGAATTAAAATTTTATGCAAAGGCTTTATTTCAATTTTTTAAAACAAGCTTCCAAAAAAGCTTTCTAAAAAGATGCATATTGGAAAGAAATACTTAACAAAAGCAAATCTTAGAATTTTCCAACTTCATTTTGAACTAAGATATGCTTTCAATAGTTATTACAAAATCGAAAATCAGATAGATAGTAAAGCGTAGAAGTATACTCTGTTCAGTTTGTAATGTCAAATGTCAAGAAAAACACTACAAGAATAAATTTCCATAAAGAAAGATATAGGATGACTATGGTATAATTATAATTATTAATAAAAGATCACAGAAGACATAAATGGATACATCTGTTTAAGATAATACATCCTAAATAACATATTCTACTGATGTTCCCCTTGAGATGCATTTCTCTTCAGGACGATGTTTCAGACTTTTAGTCTCATTACTCTAATTATCTTAAAATATCTCTAAACACAGAAAAGCAATAAAGATTTATGTTAACCTGTTCCATCAACTCTCTGACATCTTTCCCCACTTTATTGCTTATAGCAGCACCTAGCTCAACACCAGAGACTCTTTCAGCAAACTTTAAGGTACTTATGGTCTCAAAGTATGATTCTACGTCTGGGTTGAGCTGTACGAACATGAGTGTCTTTGCTTGACCACCTGTAGCACAGAACAGAAAGAATTTAACCTCTAATCACCAAGCAAACCCTATTTTTAACAAGAAATCAAGCAAGTTTAAATCCTCTTCTCTATTAAATAGTAATATATTGATGAAATACCTAAAGAACTTTGAAGGATTCGAGTAAGCTTGCTATTTCTATATGGTACATGGGCATTCTTTTGTGATAGAGCAAAAATAACATCTCCAAGTGCGGATAATGACTTGTTGATGTACTGTGCTTCCTTTAGCCTATCTCCGGTTGCTTCAGACCGATGTACTCTTTCACTTCCAGCTAGGTCAACTAAATTGAGTGAACCACGCAATGCAGCACCAGTCTCCAAATCCGTACCCCAAACATGGACAGTGAGAACACTGAAAATAATTTTCAATGAAAAACCATACAATCGTACATTAAAGGCCACTAATAATTTTCAATTAAATAGAATGTAGCACCTATGAGATCGGCTACTTCTCAAATTAAGGGCCGTGGCACCAACAACTCTGTTCATTTGCCCAATTTGCATTAGTTCTAAAACATCTTCAGTTGAATTTACTGGATACATGTTGGCTTCAGGCACAGCGAGTCCATTAGGTTGGGATGTACTCCAAATCCCAAGTGTGTGCAAGTTAAAGGGAACATGGATTCAAAAGGTGTACATCAACATATACCAGAACGAAACAGAACAGATCAATATGAAACCCAGAAAATGTCAAATATCATTTATAAGTGAGATGCATGCAAACGAAATTAAATAACCTGAGGAGACCACAATGAAACGTATTTAAGATCATTACTTCTAACAACACACAAAATAAAGGATATCTCCTTTGTGCACCACCATCTAAAAGTAAATCACGAACTTGTTCATTATATACTTCGACCATTTGAACTGCAACTTCATAAAAATATGTGCTTCTCCTACTTCTAGATATACTGAAAAGGTCATTAAGGGCTCGATAACTCACTCCCCAAGCTTCCTCTGATGCCCCTTCAGGCCCACTCTACAAACAATACAAGTTTATATGTTTGTCATAATTCAATGAAATAAAATAGCAATATAATATTAAAAGTCTTGAAAGAAAGTATACCATTGTGTATGTCTTCCCCGAACCGGTTTGGCCATATGCAAATATACACACATTATAACCATCCAGAATAGATCTTATTAGTGGCCGTGTGTCTGAGAATACCTCTCCTGCCAACAACAAAAAAACAAACAGAAAATAAAAAACTTAAAAGTAAAATTAACCAATAGTACAAGATTAATTAATAAGATAGATTCCATAATTGTCCAAAATAGATACTGAAAAGGAGGTGTTAAAACCTTGAGAAGCTGTTGGACCGAAGACCTTATCAAACTTAAACATTCGATGCCCTTCTTTTCCCTTTTTAGAAGGATTAGCAACAAGCAGCTCCCCTTCCTCACTAATATACTCAATAGTTGTATTTTTCTCATTTTGACCATGAAGAAAGGGCCTTATCCGACAATATACTCGAATATTCCCTAGCGAAAGCCACATTCAAAATTAGCACATAAATGAACTGAAAATTTAATTCTATCACCATCATCATCATACGCCTTATCCCAGCTATCTGGGGTCGGCGGCATGGATTATACACCGCGTTTGACTTTTCGGAATCAAAATGGTACAAAATCCATACAAAGAAACATAGTGAAAATTTAATTCTATCAGAAAAATAAATAAATCAACACATTATTATCATATACCTCTTAAATCTTGAACCTCATTGTAAAGCTTCCTATTTTCAGCAAGAACTAAATGATGATTTTGAGCTGCTTCTGTTAATTCTTTAAGATTCTTTCCTACAATAGTACAGAATAGTTAAAAAAAATTAGCAAAGATATGTACAAAGTATTTTGCATGACAATTGATTCATATGTCTAAGCTTTCAAATCAACTTCTATACCAAGCTCATCAAATTCATGCAGCCAAGTTCTTCTAGAAACCAAAACCTCCTCTCTTATAGACTCAGAAACAACCCTTAGTTCCTGATTAGTCGCATATGGTCAAATTGTCATTTCATTACTAGTATCCAAAGTCAAAATAGGAATATGACAGCACATACCTTCAGGGTATGGGATAGAAGTTCAACAAGCTTCTTATAGCTATGTTCCTTCTCTTTTGTTAACCTGACTAAATTCTCTTCCTCAAGTATCTTTGATTTTTCTACTTTGATTTTCTCAGTCTAGCATATAAATTGAAGACAAACAAATCATGCACAATACTTACGAGAATAGAAACAGTAATAATGTTTATAAATTTCTGACTGACTATATAAATACTAATTAAGATGAAGCTAAGGACATCAAATTGGAAATATAATGACAGAAAGCTACACTTCAGTCATAAAAAGTATAAATTTAAAAAAAAAATTCAATAACAAATAGTTGTCATTTGAGCACATCTAGACTTTTCTTCTTTTTATCCATCTTTAATTTCTTCAGTTCTTCTCGGATGTTCTCTGGGCACTTATTGCATTTCGCAACATCTTTGCCGCCAATCAAATGATCCTTGAGTCGTGTTACTCCACCGGCCTTCATAATTTTGTCACAAAAGTTACATCTGGAGCCCTTGACACCCACTTGTGTTCCATATTCCCAGCCCTTGTCTGTGGACATGATTTCTGCATATGGAACTCAAATTGCCAGGGAAGCTCTTCTGTCGACAACTTCAAATAGATCTAATAATGGTCACCAAATTGGTTAGAGATTTATACGACCAAACATTCTTGCATACCTGATTTAAGTTCTATAGAAAGAGACTTGACACAAATAATGCAAAATAAAAAAAAATGATGCATGGAGATCAAATATCCACTACCATAACAATCATAATAACACTACAAACACGAGCAAAAAGAGATCCGGCACGAAGCTGCTGTCATGAGGTGTGCCATAGACATAGATACTTCAAACTCCACATTACAAGCACTTCTATCGTGCACTCTATTCCAAACTGGTTTCAGTTCTCAGATGGTTTGTCAAATGACAACCAATGAGACATCGTGGCATACATGAGAGCAGACTCAACTTCAGCTGGAAGTAGAATACTAGGCTAAAAATGTAAATGTTTTGACAGAGAAGAGTCGATCCCCAATATATGAATCTTCAATCTACATTCACATTCAAACATGGAGAATAATTGAACGCATTCCAGAGCATTTAACATCTTCAATGCATGTTCCCAAGGTCGAAAAAATCCCTAAAATCAATGCGAAACAAAAAGTTCAAATCTAAAATTACTCTGGAACTAGATTACTTTTAATGCAAACGAAAAGGAATTGGAAGAAAAAAAGAAAACAGAATTAGATCCAGACGTTCTGCGACTTTGAGCCTCAAATTGGCAGGGGAGCTCTATGAGCACATTTAGTCTGCAGCTCCGATCTGGGCGAAGGTTGAGTTGTGAGAATTAGGGAGAGCAGATGAGATGAAGTTGGTCTCCACAGCCACAGAGGAGGAAGCGATCTCGCCGGAAGTTTGATTCGTATGAAAGACAAAAGTCCTGATGCCGTCTAGCTCAGTTGGTAGAGCGAGCGAGCCTTGTGGTCGTGGGTTCGTTAGTTGATAATGGTTTTTCACTTTTGCATGTTTTGCGTCTGGCCCAAGCCCATATCCGGCCCACTCGCAGTTAGAACTTGGGCTTCAGTATAGTATGTCCACCTCTTCGTCACTACTTGCGGAGCACACTGGTATCTTGCCTTGCCTCTCCTTCATAGCGTCCTCCATCTATGAGACTGGTCCCCCTTCTACAAAGCGTGGAGTCAAGTAGTTTACTTTGCTCATGGCCACTTCAAGTTGCTGAAATCAGAGCAATAGATAAACCAATCTATGAATCATGCGTTAGAAGTGGGTACACTAACCCATGTTAAAACCCATGTTCTCCAAATATGTGATTTTTCCAAATGTCAAATGCATCCGTGCATCATTCATTCAAATATCGAATACCTGAGACAGGAAAAAACTAACATGCTTTCAAACTGGTTTTGTGTACATGCCTGCTAACTGGAAAGGCAGATGAGGCAGGCATATTAATAACTAAGCAAACTGACATGAGGCAGGCTATTGAAAACTCAACTAACATGAACTGAACCCACTCTACATAACAAAACGATTGGCGTTAGGATCCTAATTCCATCGCATCATTTCCTGCGTTTTTGGGACTTCCATTGCTTGAAAATGTAGGCAATCCCCTCCTTCAGTGTTTCTTTTCGGCCTCCGCTAATCTCTTTCCCCCAGTTTGAGTTTTGTCAAATTGGCTCCCATTTGGTTATGCTTTCTTATTTTCCCTCATGTAATGAAAGAGGACCTTTGCAACAGAGGTCTTGCATCACAAAGAACTAAGATAATTAGGTGGTCAATAATGATTGGCTGTTAACTACCTAATTGTTTGTGCAATATATGAAAATAGTCTCAGTAAGCAGGTGGCTATCATCTTGCACCTGACTTATTATGTGATTAATAACCTACTGCCCAATTAAACAGGCAGTTGATGACATAAAAAATACATTTCCTTGCACACGAAAAGATTTAGTTTTTTTCTCCTTTGATACTCCCTGTCCATATTTATTTTTTTATAATTCCCTGGCCATATTTATTATTAACCTTGTTAATTCAATGCCTTGCACTTGAAAAGATTTGCCTTTGATACTAGCTTAATAATAAATCCGGACAGAGGGAGTATAAAAAAATAAAAACACTATGTTTTGGCCCTTCTGTAAGGAAACACGCCAAAATGCTCCCAATTGTAGGAAAATATCTTAGGTTATTACAGTTATTATGTTCTAATGCGCTTTCAAACGTAACATTGAGCACACTTCAATTGTGGCTTGCAATGCAGGAAATAGGATGACTGAAAATTAAGTTACAATGTTTGCATAAATGCATCTGCTACTAAAATATTAGAAGAGGCTATTAGTTTAGTTAGCTAAAAAAAAGAGGCCATTAGTTTACATGGAAGGACCACTAAAACAATTCTAGTGTTGTGTGTACAATTTAACTGGAAGGGCAGATGAGCCAGTCATTTAGATTTGACTATGAAAACATGAAGCTAAGGGATTATATTGCCATCAGAAAACAAAAGTAGGCAGCAGTTGTATTAACAACTCAGCAGACATGACCTATACCAAATCCTCAAAAGCACTAGACTGGTGTCAGATTTCTAAGTCCAGCACAACATTTCTTGCGTTTATTGGCCTTCCAGTGCTTGAGGACATAGGAAATCCTCTCTTTCAATGTTGCTTTTCTGTTTTCCTTGTTATGCCAAAGTTCAGGAATGGGATAACGTCTATTAGGATTGTACTCATTAAGCTGCAATAGAGCAGAGGTAACGGCTGTGTAAAGCTCATCCCCCCACTGCTCTCTTAGGTTTTTCAACTTTTCATCATCCTCGTTAATGAATTCCTGCATCCCAAAATCATTATCACATCGTTAGAATCAAGGCAGATGGAATCTGAACTCCATAACAGATACTTTTCCAATAAACAATACTTAAAACAGTTATTTCTTTCTCATAGAAATGGCCAAAGTTAACAATTTTCTCTTGCTTAAATAGACAGTACCATCAACAATCTAATGATCTCATGTTTAACCATAAACATACAAAATGCCAGAACCCACCACCAGAATGCGTATCATATTTTTCATCGTTAGAATCATTTTGGTTTTTTAATGCCGACAAGTGATATTGGATGGAGGGAATATAATCATATCCAAGTGATGCTCATCAATTTCATCTGTAAGCAGAGGAATGAACACACCTTAGGTTCTCCATCAACAATGACAATCTTGAAAGGGTGCCATCCTGGGTCACGGAGGTTTTCATACCACAAAGAGCACACCTCTACCGCTTTGTATGCAGCTTCATCAGCAGGAAACCTCCTTTTACATGCGATATGGAAAGGCGTATTATCAAGCTCTCCCATTCTTTTAATTCCTAATGCGGTTTTCCCACTTAGTACATCTTTCAAACCCTGTCAAAATAAAGAACAAAAATGAGCCAGAATATTGACTTATAAACGCATTTTTCCAAAGAATAAGAGCATCCCACTAGTATTCCGTTCTGCATTCATATAAAAAAAAAAGATGAACCTCAATCAATTCCTTCCGAGCTTCTACCAACTCATCATTGCTTTGCCGCTCTTTCCTAATTAGAGTTTGATTAAGACTCTCCAATTCCTCCATTGCTTCTTCTTTCTCTTTAAGTTCTCCATTCATTTCTTCCATCTTTCTCTGAATGGATTCATCCATGCCTCTCATATGTCTCATAACTTCCAACCTACCTTTGAGTTGTTCAATATCCAATTCTAATTGTTGTTTATCATCCAGGTTTTTTTCCACCATAAGCATTTCCTCCAAGACTTGCTTTTTCACTCGCTGTACATATTCAGAGTTGCCAAAGAAAAAATTACGAATCTTCTATTGTAATGTAATTTTTTCAGAAAGAACAAATAAACTAATAACACACCTTCTGTTCCTCTACAAGTCTGAGGACAATCTCATCGGCCTTTTGTTGTTCCAAAGCAGCCATATGAAGAGAATTATTCTTTGCAGCATTCTACGAATGAAACAAGAAATATGTCATTCCAAGTATGATGATGGAGTTATCAACCTAAGTATCTTCCATATTAAAACATCTCTGAAACAACAAAGACCACTGTTGCCTATCTCTGATATGCCAGCAACGTAGTAATCAACAAAAGTTAAGAAAGAGGCAATACAATAGACGCTGCCCATCATGTAGCATCTTGGCTAACCACTATCAACAAATAATGTGGGAGAGGAATCATTTGCAAATATATGGAGTCCTAAAATTTTTGTAAAGTCGATAAGCCATATCAGATATGGGTGTAGGCGCTTACCCAAAAGAAATATGGGTGTCTGCAGAATTATACCCATAAACAAATTACCAATCTTAGATAATCAACTATTAGCATAGCATTAAAAAAATGCGTTCATTTGCACCTACACATATAAGTGACACCATATGATGGATTCTATCGATATGCCATTCCCTTTCCATAGTAACTTCTAGATGGACATAACAACTGCTACATAATTACAGACGAGGGAATTTTGCTCCCTAAGAAATGCAATCCACAAGAGTACACTAAAAATGACATTTTTTTACCATTTTTTTCTCTTCATCAAGTTTTTTTCTTTGATTCTCATTCTGAGCTTCTCTCCTATCCAACTCCCGGCTCATCGCTTCCAGTTCCTGCTTTCTCACTTCCAGTTGCTTCCTCTGCCTTTCATTCTCCTTGCAAATCATAGTCAAGTGGTTCTTCGCCTTATATTGCAACATCCTAATTTCTGAAGTTAGATGAACATGTTAGCAACTATATTCCTCAAAAGGGTTGTGCCAAGACATTACATAAGTTATTTTTTTTAAATAATATCCGATAAAATTTGAATTCAAAAGACACTTGAAACAGATGACAGAAAATGCAAAATGTCTCATGCTTCTAATGGCAAGCACTTGGTACCTGATATCAAGGTAGAGAATATAGCTGATTTAAGAGAGTTTTTTTTTTTTTTATAACGAGGGGTGTCCGAGTCCTTAGGATGACTAGAAGCGGCAGGGCAACGGACCTCTTAGAGCACTGTATCCCGCCACCAATCCCCTCAGGTGCACACACGGCCCACATAATATACGCACAGGTTAAATCAGGAATATAATCCCTGTGGGTGGCCAACAGAGTAGGGGTTCGAACTCAAGACCTCTGCCTCAAGGGGCAGCGCCCTGGCCATCACACCAACACCCCGTTGGTTGATTTAAACAGTTGAAACATATGACAGGAAACTTAATGCATCTAGTAGGAAAGAATTTGAAACCTCATACCCAAGCAGAAATACAGACAAAATGAAAGTTCAAGTATGATATTCCCAAGCAATGGAGTCACCAAGGAATTTTTTGCAATCAGAAATTTATTTGACTACCAGTTTCTAAATTAGACTCCACTATTACCTCTTCAAGGGCCATTTCACAAACACGGTAATCCTAAAAACAGCAGTTTCCATCTAAAAGAAACTGCCTATCAGTAGACGAGACAAACAAAATATGCTAAGATCATATTAGATAAAATAACATTTGGCCTTAATGATAACTTCTCAAGGAACTTGTCGATGTCCCAAGACTTTTCACAACAGTCATCCTCATACCTTCCATTTCTACATGTTTCAACAACAAGATGAAAGATGTATATTGCATACGAATAGAGTAAAACACTTTTTTCTTTGGTAAACAAATATAAAACATAGCATTGATATGGACTTCACAGTTAGAAGAATATACAAACACAACTACCGTAACATCTTTCGTAATTCATTCTGTATATACACCAATAAGCCCCTTAGTATCTATCAGATCTAACAAGGTAAATACCATGATAGAAAAGAAACTTGTGATCAATTTAGATTCACTTGATCATCATGTATAACCCATCATAACGGCAGAGGATATCCTGATAAACCCATAGGAGCTTTCTTAATCAGTGAAAGAGGAAGAAAGTTTCAACGTATACACAACAGGTTTTCACCTTTGAAACAATTCAAAACTAAATTGCTTAGCAATATGGGCAATAGTAAATGGTGCTGCTTCATATGTAGCCACATGCATATGTACCTTTATTATAAATCTGATTCAGCCAATCTTTCTCCTTTATCATCATGCCAAGAGACAAAGAGCTTTTCTCACATTTAGACTCCAATTCCTTTAAGTTCATGTTCTTCACATCAATCTCGTAGACAAGCTCGGCTACCTTTTTGCCTGTCTCCCGAGCTCCCTCCTGCTCCAATTCAGTAACTGTTTTGAGATTCACATATTTGCGAAGATGATCTCCAATTGGACCTGACAACTTATAATCATCAGCACCTGCTACCCAACCATAGATGCTTCTTCCTTGGTGGTTTTGTTCCTCCTGCCACTGTTTTCTACCATGATGGTTTGCCTCAAACCAACTGGAGAAGTTCACTGCATCTGTAAAACCAGACCAGTCTTTGCTAAAAGATACTATGGAGTTCCCAGTATAATTTCCCTCACTATACAAATCAATGACTTCAAAGGGATTAAACTGTGAATACTTCTCCCTTAGTTTAGATGCGATATCTCCAACAATATTTCCTTCGGTTACGTTGGTTGGGACGTTGACTAAGATTCCCATCCAAGGCCATACAAATTGTTCTTCATGCAGAGGTGAACGAGTAGGAGCTTGTACAGTCTTATGTTGCTGTGAAACCTGCTCCTTTGCCAGATCTGTGGTCAAAAATCTTGCCAATGCTTGGTGATTGGCCTTTTCCTTAAGATTAGCTTTGTTCGATGCACCTACTCCAGTTGCGTGTTGAAGAAGATCCTTGTACTTGTAATCCTGTTTTTTCCTTCCAAGACAGTATGGACATCTAAATGAACTATCAGATACTCTTACTCTGTAATCACCTGCATGTAAACGTAGATAGATTTTTTCCACAGTCTCGTCCATCTCAGATTCACTGATCTCAGAATCATCCTCTGAATTTTCCTCGTCAGACATTGTAGCCTATGTGAAAGTACCAGGAAATCATCAGAACAACAAAGGAGAGATAAAATAGTTGAAAAAGTACAAATAGACAAATATCCAAAATCACTGTTATAAATTGCTCAACTTATTAGTCATAAAACCCAATTTCTATATTTTCAAGATAATTATCATCATGTTATCCTTTACATGTATCATCAAGGAGCGATCTTTTCATTTAGTTGTGTGAAATCGAGAACTATTAATTTTAGTGAAAATTCTGTAATTGATTTCACCTGAAAGAAGATACCATCAGAAAGTGATCTTTTCAACCGGTTGTTTGAAATCAAGAACTATAATTTTAATCTCAAATAGTTTCTGGTAGCTTAATGCAGTAGATTCCAGCATATTTGAGCCTTCATTTGCTGGAGAGGGCGGATAATTTTATCATCTATTGCTATAACCTTGTGTAATGGATAGTATTTAAAGGGACTGAATGCAGGATCATAATTTATCACGCTGAATTCTCTACGGTTTTAGTTGATCTGCCTTGCCGAATAACCCCCGAAACCCTCAATTCATCTCCAAAACTACCGATTACAATAGTTCACAGGCTTTGTATAGTAGAGCAAGACTAGAAAACCCAACATGATAAAAAGACCAAACTAACCCTAATATAAATAAATATACTTAAATAATACTTATTAGCTTCTTATTCTGCATCACTTTGTCTTCTGTAGTTCTAAATCCTTGGAATTCAAATTCTGCTATATATATTGGACGCTTAGAAATATGCTAGACTGCTTATAAATTATAATAAGTACAAACATCTATCTGCATCACCATTGTACTAACTAAAAGTAAAACTGGCTTCGGTTTTCTTTCTCCTTTTAATGCAACTCGAACACTAGTAACTCATGCCTGCTAATTTACTGTTGGATACATGCGTTTTTCATAAAGTTACATGACAAGGTTTTTGTTTTGATGTTAAACATTCCTCTTTCATCTCTGAAACTCAGAAGAGATGAATATATGGCAGAAGAAAGACTTGAAGAAACTCTGATCTGGCAAGCTTATTTTATTTGTAGGGCGTTTTGGTATCAGGCAGAGAGAGTGTGAGACATCCAAATAACGTAGAGAATACAAAAAATATTACTATTTGGGTAGTACAGTATCATAATTCTATGTTATCAAACAATCGACTCTATATCATCATAGCAATATCATAAAATCCAAAGTTGCCAATCAGGTAGAATTCTTCTTTATATTTACTGCACTCAGTCTGATCTCCAATTCCTTCTATGTTTTTTTTTACATGACTTGAAATGACCCTCTAAAGCAAAGCCTGCCCCAGTTAAAAATGCATGAATCCTAGGCAGAAGTCACCAAGCCAGTAATGGTGGCAATGAGTTTTCTTTTTGTCATTATTTTACAGGCATGCTCTTCAGGGTCCCAAGCCCTTTGTCCAAAAAAATGACCTTTCTTCTGTGTAGGCACTGGGACCAGGAAAAAGTTGTCAGGTTTAAATTTGCAATTAAAATGGTGGGGTGACAGATTTTGCTCCAGTTCAATGCACATTTTAGATCTACTTGTTTGTATGTGTACTTAATCCTTTAGGCATCCAGTCATCATTGTAGAGCATTCTTCCCATCTTATTGGGATTGGCTGTCCTGGAATCCAAAGTCCAACTGGAATCAGTCCAAAGGAGTTTCACTTTAATGTTGTCATCTGTGTTGCATGTAGGTTTATATAATGTAGTTCATGCAATTGTGAAATTGTGATGTGAAGGAGTAGAAGCAAGCTTAATGGAAGTTCTTATTATGCAATTTGCTTTTCTGATGTAAAAGATTGGTGTTCATTAGTAATGATTGTGCTGGATGTAACTTTATCTTCCTCTTCTTTTATCGAAAATGGCAGCCCAGCTGTCATTGACATGTCAGTGATGTCACAGACATATATTGGTCATGAGAACAGTTGGTTTTCCATTGCAGAGGCTAGTTTTTGGGGGGCAAATGGTAAACTTTCTCTCTCTAGTTTGACAAGATAGGAGAATACATTCCCTCTTTTTTGGTCAAACTGTGAACAGTGGGTTTTGCTTTGATATAGGACAATACGTTGCGAGCGGCAGTGATAGTAAAGCATGGTATATTTGGGAGAAGAAAACCGGAAGTATAAGTGTTGCATCTTGAATATCCAGATCTCTTATGTAAGTTGATATTTACCATTTAAACCTACTAAACCATCCTATATGTCTTAAAGTTGGAACCTAATATTTTTTATATGCTTACAGGTATAAATTGTGTTCAGCCACACCCATCTGATTGTTTAATTGCGACCACTGGTTATACCGTCTTTAAAAACAACCATCTGATCAAGATTTGGTCACCTTGTTCTCAAGATTCTCATAAAGCTGGAAAGTGTAGATACTGCTGAAATTTGACTTGAAATTAAACAAAGTAGTTAAAAAATGTAGCAATCGATCGGCAAAATAACGCGATCGATCGTGGAACGATCAACCGTGATAAACCGATCGATCGTAGTTACTGTAATTTTCTGCAATTTGGTTTCTGTATTGGCCCGATCGATCGGTATAAAAACGATCGATCGTAGTCACTGGAATTTCAGGATTTGTGCACCGCGATAAAACGATCGATCGTAATTTTAGGCTAAATAAGGCGATCGATCACAAAGTGATCGATTGTCTTATAACATGATCGATCAGCTAAGCGGTTACAGCGAGTAAATGGCCGTTTCTCTGTAGAAAATTGCGTCTCTTCTTCCTAAAAAGGCAAAACAGCGTTCTTCTATAAATAGAGAACGATTTTCTGCAGAAAAGGGGTTACAGACAACAAAGAAAAACTTGTTCTTCTTCACTCTTAATCCATCATTGAGCAATAGAGTCTCCTCTGATCGAGATCCAGTCAGTTTGATTTGAAGTGTAAGTTTAAACTGACGGTGTGGTTCGTTGTATCTCGGGAACGAAATGCGATTATTCGCCTGTGCACAGAGGGCGGCGTATCTGTTTTAAGGACAACGCATAGCATGCCTCGAACCTGGTTCTAATTTTTATACTCATTCTAGTATTTCATGTGTATATTTGTCAATTTATGTGCATAATTTGGTAGTATTTTAGCCCTCTTTTATGTGACAATCCCAACAATCTTGAAACAGATATTATTTGTTCTTGTTGATTGAATACTAATGCAATTATGGGTGTTGACAAATCATTGAAGCCCGAGAAATTTGATGGCAAGAATTTCATGCGATGGCAAACAAAGATGAAATTTTGGTTGACTCAATTGAACATATTCAATGTTATTTCAGATGTTCATGTGGAAAAAACTGTATCTTCTGAATCTGACAAGACTGCTAGTTCGTCTGATGTTGGAACTACTAAGCCTGTTGATAGTGATAAATTCAAACAAGATGATGAACTGTGCCATGGACAAATATTGAGTGTCTTGAGCAATGAATTATATGATTTGCATGTGAATACTAAATCTGCTAAAGAACTATGGGATACCCTTGATAAGAAATTTGGAGCATGAAGGGGAAGAAAAATATGTTGTAGGCGAGTATTTTGACTACAAGATGGTCGATAACAAATCTGTTGGAGACCAAGTTGTTGAGATACAGAATTTGGTAGCAAAGATCATTGGGAAAGGCATTCCCGTTGACGAGAGGCTACAAGTTCCGGCGCTTATAGACAAGCTACCACCCTCATGGCAGGATTTCCAAGTTAACTTGAAGCACAAAAGGGACGCAATGTCCATTGATGATCTTATGGTGGCCATACAAATTGAAGAAAAACATAGAGGTAAGATGAAAATCTTACAAGGCTCATCTTCTGGGGTCAAAGATAGTGTTCAAGCAAATGTTGTCGAAGGGAAACCGAAGTTTCATGGCAATAAAAAGAATAACAAGAAGTTTAAGAATCGGTCTTTCAAACCTGGTTCAAATATCCATAAGGACAAGAAGTCGAAGGTTTGCTGGGTCTGTGGGAAACCGGGACATTTTGCAAACAAGTGCAAAGAGAAGAAAGGTCAGGACCATAGTCATGGTGGGGCTGCATCTTCTGCTCATGTTAACATGGTTCCTTCAGATGACAGGTTAGTATTAACTAATTCTGAAATTAACTTGGCATGTGAATCTACTGATTGGTGGGTTGATACAGGGGCAACTGTTCACATCGGTGTTGATGTTTCTTCTTTTTCTTTCTATCAGGAAGTAAAGGATAGGACTGTGACGATGGGGAACTCCTCTGAGGCTAGAGTTTATGGAGTTGGAAATGTGGACATCCGGTTTACATCGGGGAACACGTTGACTCTTCGTAATGTGATGCATGTGCCTAGTGTGAGGAAGAACCTAGTTAGTGGAGTACTTCTTAGTCGAGAAGGATATAAATTAGTGTTCGAGTCAAATAAAGTTGTAATAACTAGACATGGTACTTTTATTGGCAAAGGCTATGTGTGTGATGGCCTTTTTAAACTAAATTTGGTTTCTTGTAATAACTCTTTATTTCAAGTAGAAGAATCTTTGGTTTATCATGTTGATTCTTTTGATGTGTGGCATATGAGACTTGGACATGTCAATTCAAATACTATTAAAAGAATGATGAATCTTGATTTGATTCCGAAATTGCATGATGTAACTAGTGATAAATGTGAAATATGTGTTCAAGCAAAACAACCTAGGAAACCTTATAGGTCTATTGATAGGTCTACATGTTTGCTTGAATTAGTTCATTCGGATATTTGTGAGTTGAATGGATTAATTACTAGGGGTGGTATGAGATATTTCATTACATTTATTGATGAATACTCTAAATATTGTCATGTTTATTTGCTAAAGTCTAAAGATGAGGCTTTTGAGAAGTTTAAGATTTATAAGATGGAGGTTGAGAATCAAACGGAGAGGCGGATTAAAAGACCAAGGTCAGATCGTGGTGGGGAGTATTGTTCCCTTGAATTTTACAAGTTTTGTGAAGATCAAGGAATAATACATGAGACCACAACACCTTACTCTCCTCAATCTAATGGAGTGGCAGAAAGAAAGAATAGAACTTTCATTGACATGATTAATTCTATGCTTTCGTCTTTGGGTCTACCGAAGAATTTATGGGGAGAAGGAATTCTTTCTGCTTGTATGATCTTAAACCGTGTGCCTCATAAAGGACAAAATACAACCCTTATGAGTTAATGAAAGGAAGAAAACCGAGCTTGAAGTTCATTAAGGTTTGGGGATGTCTTGCCAAAGTGAAAATCCCAAACGTGAAAATGGATAAGCTAGGTTCAAAAATATATGATGCGGTGTTCATTGGTTATGCACAAAATAGTAGAGCATATCGGTTTTTAGTAATTGGGTCTGATTGACAGGATTATGCACCTAATACTATTAAGGAGTCCGATGATGCAACATTCTTTGAGAATGTATTTCCTATGAAGGAAAAGAGTAAAGCTATAGTGCATAAAGAAGATGGTTCATCATCTTCTATTCCAAGAATTGAAGATTCAGATACCAATGTGGAGGATAGGAGATCTAAAAGAACCAGAATAGAGAAGAATTATGGAGATGACTTTTATACTTACATGGTGGAGAATGAGGATCCTTTGACTTTTAGTGAGGCCATGTCATCTAGTGAATCTCCCTTATGGAAGGAAGCGGTACAGAGTGAGATGGATTCAATCCTTGCACATGGGACGTGGGTTCTAACGAATCTACCTCCAGGGTTTAAACCCATTGGGTGCAAGTGGATTTTTAAAAGAAAATATTATCCTGGGGTGGTTGGGTTTGCTCGACTGGAAGATGACTCAGATCGCCAAAGCACCCTGGCAAGAGAATTCAAAAGACTGTGGCACCTTCATCATGATGTACATCGCGCACTTGGCGTCCAATGTCAACCCACCGGAGTTTGATCAGTCCATAATTACACGATTTTGGCGCCCAGTCATCACTGCAACTATGATTCGTGGGGTTATTAATAGCGAGTTTGACGACGATTCAAGTAGAGTAAAAAAAGATGCCGTCACAGTTGCGGGTTTTATGCGGATGCCGGATAAAGACTAAATTCAAATTCATTTCGTTCACATTCTTTTATTGTACAAAGATTCTTTGATGTACATACAGTACTTTTTCAATTAATTCGAATTCATTTTTTACACATGCTTGCCTTAGACAAAATTTCGCAAGCATGACTTTCAATACGTCCCTCATGCAACACGACTACGTATATAGATGTCTCTCAGGCAACACGACTTTATATATAGTCGCGTACTAGAAGACACGACTTCATACATAGTCGTGTTTCACAATACACGACTGTATAGATAGTCGTGTACTATAATATTCGACTATAATGGAAATACATGTATGATGCATTGAAAGATTTTTTTTCATATCTGATTTTCTTTTTCTTTACAGGCATACATTTCGGTATAAGGTAGTATGCGTTATACAAGAATTTGACTACATTCTATGTGAAGAATGGTGGCGGCTTAGGTAAACCGGAGCGGCGTCTCTGCGTTGACTCGTTAGTAGTAGGATTGCCTTGTTGTGGGAGTCTTCAATTTCTGCGCTTCCTTGGTTCTTTCGCAACAGTTGGGTTAGTACACCTTTTACGGTTGTGACCAACCTGTCGACAGTTGCCACATTTCAACCTCGACCTTTCTGGCGGGTCGGGCTATGACTCTCTTCTCTTTGTCTGTCTCCTCCCCTTCTTTGGAGCTTCAAGGCTGGGCGGTTCGCATTTGAATAATACCCCGTAATCCCCCCACTGACTCTTGTCTAAAGTAGGGAAAACAACTTCTTCGTACGTGGTGCGGTACAGGCTTGCGTGGTACCACTTCTCACAGTATGCTACCAGGTCGAAACTCCTCTCATCGATACATGCAATGGCGTGCTTGCACGGAAGTCCATGCTCTGGAAATAGCCACATGTGCAGGTTCTCTTCGTCAGGTCAACAACATCCTAAGGAAAAAAGATCACAACAGCACACAAGGACTGTATCAGTAGCCATGTATTTGGCAACACGACTGTAAAAATAGTCATGTTGTGAAATAGTCGACTATTTGAATAGTCGTGTAGTTGATCTAACCCAAGCGAAGGTTGATAAATTGTAATATATACTCGGTAAGTCCGAGGTCGAACCACAGGGAATGATGTAGAATTATTCTAACTAATTTAAAACTACTTAGCTTAGCAAATTTAAATTCTTATCAAGAAATTTTGTAGAGAAATTGTAATTTAACTAACTACTAAAATGACGATTAAAAATTCAATTAAAATTAATTAAAGATAGGAAAGATAATCGATGAGAGATATCAAAGCTTCAAGGATCAATTATTTAATTAATATTCTACGTCTATTTAATTACGCAATTAGATTCAAATAATGATTTGACCTAATCGGAAGATATTTCATTCACGTTCATCATATCCATTAACATAAAAATATCGATCGAAAGTTTATCATTAACAAGCATAGTCTACTAATCACAGGGAATTATAAGCATTCGCCGTACCTTACGTTAACGACAAATCAAATAATTGTATAGATTATGACTATTTCCAAAACATCGAATTCAATCAAATAAGCATTAAAAACTTCTTCATAGACGAAGAAATATCAACTAAATAACATCACCTTTAGCTTTGACAAAAGATTTAGCTATTCATATTAAAGAGAAAAATCAGATTTAGAAGAAATTGCATCGAGAAAACACTATTGCAGGAACACTGTTCACTGTCTTCTCCAATCAGCCCGACACTGTAGCAGTTCTCGAAATCACTGTAGCAGATACTGTTCACCGGCAAAAAATCAGACTTTCTCCTTCTCCCTTCGATCTCTATTCCTCCTCTTCAATTTCCGGCCAAATTCCGACGAGAAACACGGCCCAAACAGCAAGAACAAGGCTCTGTTTTTTCAAAACAGAGCAGCAACACAGCCCCAAAACTCCGCCAAAAATCCTTCTTTTTTTTCGCCTTTTTTTCTTCTCTGAATCTTCTCCTATTTATAGGCATCGAGATAGAGAGTCCATTTCGCCAATTTCTCCTTTGGATAAGCTCAAATCCGCCGTCTTAATCGAGCACAACTCTGTTTTTTACAGAGTCCCAAACCAGCTCGTCTCTCTGTTTTTCTGTTTCATTCCGGCACGATTCTTCTTACCGCCTGCCGTTATCTACTCCAGCTTGAGCTCCTCCTGCCAATGGTCGCCCACCGTCGTCTAGAACCGCCGTCTTCATTCGTCCCAGCCGTCTAGCCTCAGGCCATCTCGATCGCCTCCAAGCTCAGCTCGCCGTCGTCTTCAGTCTTCGAACCATCCCAGACCGCCATTGCCGTTCATCCTGCCTTCCTCCGGTACCCAGAACCGCCGTCTCTGCAGTTGCCGGAAAACCAGAACTTTGCCGTCTGTCTCGAGCTTCGCCATCACCGCCATGCTCCTCTGTGTTCTACTCCTCACTAGCGCCGCCGCAATCCAGTCCAGGGTCGCCGTCAAGTAGTTGCCGCCTCGATCACCGCCCAGCTCCGGTCGCCCAGCCGTCGAGAGCCTCAGCCTGCCGGAACCCCATCGCTTCTTTCACCCCGATCGGCTGGAACACCCGAGCCAACGGCTCGGGTTGGTTTCTTCTTTTTTTTTTCATTTTCTTTAATAAAACCCGTCGAAACGATCTCCACCACCAATTCAAATCCGAACGTCCGTATTCAAATTTCGTGTACGTCTTCTTTTAAATGGCTTATCAACGGTTCAGATTCTTCAATACGCGTCATATCAGCTCTTGGGTCACTTTGGCATTTCAAAACACGTCTAATGCGCACGTCTGCTACTGATCTGCAATTCGCAATTTTAAACCTACAAAAATCATAACCAAACTAAAATTAGACGCATAATAAAAATATGATTCATTAAATCCAATAATGCATCTAAAATAATTAATTAGAGTAATTTAATTATTAATCCCCTAATTACTACCCTAATCACAAATAACCCATTTTATTCATATTTTATCATAAAAACTACACTAGCATATAGGTAAATAAGGCATATAAATGTGTATATTTTATGCTTATCAGTAGTCGACAACACGACTATACCCATAGTCATGTCTCTCGACGACACGACTATTTCTGGATGACAGTTTAATTCAAGGATGTATGCGGATTGAATGCTTACCACATGGTATAAAGATGTCACTTCAAACTGCCGTAATGATAGTGGTTGCACTCGGACCATTCCACCACTCTTATTCCTCATTTCGTTGAGATGATTCTGTGCATACTTTGTTAGAGTCGTTCATCCTTCTGCTTCCATCCGGCATCTCTCGAAATGGGACGTTGTGGTCGCACGGGTTTGCTCGATCAAATGAGTTATTGGCTAAAACCGAGCCTTCCAAAGCATATTATTTACACTTTCAGATCTGCTTGACGTGATAGTGCCATATATTTTACCCAGATATTCAACGTTAGCCCAATGTCTTTTATTTATGTTCTCAACATATTTCCAGGCATCCTCATTGTGTTCCTTCATCTTCTACATGATTTCATCGAAGTCTAGTCTCCTGAAGCATTTTGCAGCACGGAATAGCAGGTCCTTCAGGTACTTATCATTCCAATGACTAAGCATATTAGCGGCCATATGCCTCAGGCAAAACCCATGGTGAGCCTTGGGAAAGACATCAGCCACCGCTATTAGAAGTCCCTTCTGTCTATCCGAGACAATTGTATCCAGAGAGGCGGGGGGTCCGTAAACAGGGTGGCTTTTAGTAGGCCGAGGAACCACTTCTTGCAAGTAAGAAATCAGAGTTAAAGCATATTAAAGAAAAAAGAGATAGCTTGTAGATAGTCGTGTATGAACTAACACGACTGTATGCTTAGTCGTGCGCTCGAAGACACGACTACTCATTCAGAGTTCTTTGCATATGTACCACGTATTTGTTGTCTCTTTCTCGACCACTGCATATGCAATGCACATTAATTGTTGGTTCCCGTCTAGTGCTGTTGCAACCAATAAGACTCTGGGGAACTTTCCTTTTAAGAATGTTCCATCAACAGTGAGCAGTGGCTTGAGTGATCTTCGGAATGCTCTTGCGACTAGGCCGAACATCCCAAAGACACGTTCACGTCGTATCCGGCATGCTCAATTTCAATTTTAGGTATATCAGAAGATCTTTCTATCTTGACATGTGTACCTGGATTAGACCGCTCTAATTCGTTTCTGTAATGTGGCAAAATCCGATATGCATCTTCTGGGTTGCCATCGATCAATCGAATCAATTCCTCTTTCGCCTTCCATGCCCTTTTATAGTTGACTTTGACGCCCCAATGTTTCTCAATGTATTGTTGCATATTAGCCATTTTTATGGAGTTTGAATCCTTGTGGAGGCCATGACACTTCCGTGCAATCCATAGGTGTGAGGCCAATTGATGATCTTTAGAACTTATCAAAGTGTCACATATATGCCTTCTATCCCTCCTTATGGCAAAGACTCTGTCAAGTAGATTCGAACACCGTATGTACCACGTGCACCCTCTAATCTTGCACTTTGTAGCAAATGTGTCCTTGTTCTCGTCCACCACTTTGAACATGAATTTCCTCTTGATTACGAAATCAGTAAGAACCATCTTGAACTGCTTCACGCTTTCAAACCTAGCCCCAAAGGCAAGTTGTGCCTCATAGTCGTCCGCTTGCAAACTACCGGTCAACATCATCTTCTCCTCATAATTTGTTGAAGGACCGGCCCGCGGCCCGTGGTGAATAGGTACCCCAATCCCAACCACCATCACCAGCGTCCTCTAAATCTTGCAGCTCCGACGAGACAGATTTCCCTTTAGATGTGTCTCCTGCCGTGGGAACTCTAGATGTCGATGCTATTGCTGCATGTTGGAGTTCTATATCGGGCACAGAGTGGTCTCTTCCCTCGGGATCTGCTTGGAGAAAATTTGGTAATGTTATAGGCTCATCCCACTCCTCTGCAGACCATGGTAATTCCTCTTCATTGAAGAATTCTTCTTCATCTGGACTGGAATCTTCAGCTTGGTCTTTATCTTCATCTTCACCTTCTTCCAGATCTCCCAATTTGCGTCAAAAAATTTGTATGAATGGACTTGAGAACACGACTGGAAGTAGTCAAGTCGTGTCTTTTGCAACACGACTTCATTTATAGTCGTATATTATGATACACGACTAGGTATATAGTCGTATATTATGAAACACGACTAGGTATATAATCGTGTTGCATACGACACGACCACATTTCTAGTCGTGTACTTGCCGGTATCCGCGCCTTAGAAGTCTTACCTCACAGCTTCAAATGAATATTCTTCATCTCTTCCTCCTTCAACTGCTGATGCGGGTATCTTATTGCCCGGGTTGGACGGCCTCTCCGGCGGTGTCTTACTGGCCGGCCTCACTTCTGCCTCTGGTAGCCTCTCCTCCTCCTTATTTGCATTGGCATTCATTTCCTTATTGAGAGTCGAAGTCTCCATGTTATTGCCCGTAGAAGTCCACTCCACGTACAGGTGGAGTAGTCCATTTGTGCCTTGCTTGCTCTTGTGAACGATAAATATTGACTCCAGGTCTTTATAGTCTTCAAGGACGTATGGGGACTCAGAGTCAACATGATATGACAAAGTTAATGTACCAGATGTAGACTTCAGCGGTAATCTTTCTTCCACTTGCTGCAACAGTTCTAGGTATTTTACTCTTGTATCTATAGGTAGGAGCTTCCGTTTCCCGCCCACGTACTTATCAGAATTTGTAAAAACTCCATCGTAGTGTAAGCAAACAACTATCTTCCCCATCCGTACCTGCCATTAAAATATCGAAATAAGTTAAAAAACCATCAGACACAATATATTGAAAACCGTATATGAGTGAAAAGCAACGTCTATGAGTCATGTTTCATAAAACACGACTATTGTTACAGTCGTGTTGTCGAAGACACGACTGTAACAATAGTTGAAAACTTGCCAAGTTTTCAACTTTCTTCTCTGGAACCAACTTTCACGATAAAAATCGTCGTATTTGAACTTCACCTACGGGGGTTTTTTTATGTACACTGCCTCCATTGAAGTTATTTTCCAATACCGGGTCTTTCCCGCTCATTTTGCCGCTTTTTGCCGTGAAGATGACCTTTCCGGAGTTCGACGGCATCGGCGCCGGCGATGATATGGGCGGAGATGCCAAACGGAACGCCTTCTTCTCCGACTGAGCGTGAGCTTCTCTGGGTACCCGCTCAGATTCCAAGTAATATGGAAAAACGGAGAGCGTGGGTGCTTATACCTAAACCTAAGGGCATTTTCGGTACTTTTCGGGTCATATGGAAGAAAGTAAATAATTCCGGGTAATATGAGAAAGCCGTAGTTGGCGCCAGGTCATATGTAAAGAACTCGACACTGATGAAGGAAGTGTTTCCTGTCCGTCTGGGGGAGGACATCCTCCATTGATAAGAGCCATCGATCGCCAACTTTTTGATGCACGCAGAGGACATGCTTTTGTGCCATCGATCCTAATGATCAACGACTCCCGTCTGCTGGAGGATGTAGATAGACAGAAAGTGCTTCCCACTGATGAAACGTGCAATAAATCTCCACTTGGCTGAAATCTGTAACAATCCAACAGTTGTTCTTGTTTGTTCCATATTCCATTCCAAAATGCTCTAAGAACTCAAAATCCCCAACTCAACGCCAAGGGCAGTTATGTCACAACATTCTATTGCATGATTTTTCCCATGGGAGATAATTTTCAGGACCTAAAATTTCTCCATAACACCCACTTTCATAAGTAGGGTTTGAAAAAAGTCATTTTTTTAACATATTCAGTAACACCCCAATCGTATAATTTATATTTTAACGATATATATTGACTAGCAAAAATCACACTATTTCACAGTGGCATTCCACCGACAAAAATGACAATGCCTATCGTTTCATGAGTTCAATCTGGCAGAAGGGATCTGATCTATACATGAAATATGCATTTTATTATCTCCTAAACTTATATTTATGCTAGTGTTTGATTAGAATTACTACTACTTTAATATAGTTTTTGGTTTTTGTAGGAAACAAGAGTAATATACAAAAATGAGGTGAAAACGGACTTCAATGGTTAAATCTTCATAACTTCGTGTACAGATGTTGGATTTGACTGATTCATGTCTCATGTTAAAGTTCAAGAAGTCAGCTTTCCAACGCCACCGACCGCGCGTAATTCGGAGTTCGGACCGAAAAGTTATGACCATTGGAAAATCGTGCTGCAAAATGAATAGTAAAGCGATCGATCGGCCAGAAAAGCGATCGATCGCTGTATACGCAGAATTGAAATAGGCCTATTTTGACTTGGATTTGGAAAGGGATTTGAGGGTTTTCCTTCACCCCTATATATATGCCTTAAGGGAGAACGTATGGGGTATGCAAGAATAGAGTTTTGAGTTCTTTTGGAGTCCTTGGAGGCTAGAGCAAAGGAAGAAGAAGAAGATGAAGAACTTGTTGATGGATTCTCTTCCCATGCTTGGCTAGACTCTCTTCCAAGGCGTAGATGAAACCCAACTGATTGGTTGTATTGTTTCTTTCTCTCATATTATGTTTTTATTCTAGTTGGTGTATGAATCTTTGTTATGCAATAAAAGTTAATTCATTAGAGTTTATTCTTTGTACTCGAGAGAGACAAGAGTGGATCTTTGTGGATTTCAATCTGAAAGAGCACTTGCGTGTCCGAGAGGAACGTAAGGGCTCTGAAGTGTTACATATTAATAAAGTCTCATTGGTTTATACTCGAGAGAGATAGATCACAGTTCCATGTTTTAATAGATTTATGTGTTACATCCGAGAGGAGGGCACTATAATTTGAATTGACAAGTGTATGTCCGAGAGGAATACACTAGCCAACTGGAAATCTGAATTCAAAAGAGAGAGAGAGAGACGATACACTAGTCTATTGTGGTGGATTCAAAGCCTTGGTACTTCTCCTATTGATTAATCTCAGCTTAGTTTAATTAAAGTTCATTGCTTTTCTCTAGATTAATTAAAAACTGCTGCTTTTCTCTTGAATTTGGTAGAATATTAATCCGTCCCTGAGGTTCGACAACCCTTTCCATACTCACTGTAGTACAATTGCCTTGTGCACTTGCAAGGGTTTTATATTTAAACGATCAAGTTTTTGGCGCCGTTGCCGGGGACGGCACAATAGTTTACCAGATTCTTAGCATAATTAGTTTTAGAGTAGTTTAGTGAGTCTTAACTTAGATTATTCGTCAGTAGCTTAATTTATGTTTTGCTTTCTTTTGCAAGGTTAAGAGAGGACGTGGAATTCTCGCCAACGTGGAAGGGCCACCCCTTCCCCTTGTTTGCATTCTCTTATCCTTCTCTTTTTAGATTAACTTTGGTGTTTGGTATTTTTCTTTTCTTTCTGTGATAGCATGTTGTGCTAGTTGTGGCTATTAGGACTGCTAGTTGTCGATATCTAGGGCTGCTGATTGCTAGTTGTGGATATCTAGGATTGTTTATTTGATTTGTGGATGTGTGATATTGTGGTTCGGATGTTAATGAATGCATGGTGAAGAAATGTCTTCACCTTTCTATGGATTTAGCCATGAGAACCCATTTAGAAGCTTTAATGATTATTGTTCTTCACACACACCTAATCCCCCTCCCTATGAAGTACCCTACCACCCACGACCCTTATATGCTGATACTTACAACTGTGGGTGGGATAATCACTCTAATTTTGGGAGTGGCACATCTTCTCTACAATACACAACTCCTTATATGTCGGAACCATGTGCCCTATGTTTAAGCCCTACTCATACCCCAGTAGAGTGCCCTTTGGCCCATGAGTACCCTGATTTTATACGCAAATATGAAAATGAGGCCCAAAGTCTTCATAGGTGGGAGGACCATCTTAATTCCCCTTGGGAACAACCCAACCCTGGGCCCACTCTTCATCATGCCCCTAGACAAGATTTCCTAAGCCAACAACTACATTACCACTCAGCTTCTACTCCTCAGTTTGGTCAATCTACCTTAGAAGATAAAATGAACCAAATAATAGCCAACCAATCTGCCATCCTCACAGCCTTAACTAAGTTGTCAACTGGATATAAGGAAATGAGAGAAGAGTACACCCCACCTGTCCAACCCCAATATCCGATAGGCCAATTTTCTGATGAAGGGATCTGTGTTTCCCCTGATTATGATGTTACATCCCTTCAGAATGCCCAAAGGTTTGACAATGAGCTTGAGTGGGTTTTACATAATGATCAAGATGGTGTAGAAATTAAAGAAGAAGTGAGTGTGTTGATCGAACCAAATTTTCAACCTTCTTCTATATATGAGGAGTTGCCGTCTACAACACTATTAACAGAACCTTCTATTCCTGAAGCACCATTCATACCTTGTCTAGATCAATCTAACTCTTTGTTTATTGAAAGTAACTTAGATTGTTTTATAGATTGTTTAGTTGAGTCACTAATTGAGGAAGCTTTCCCAATTGGGTTACTAGAAGAGGCCCCTAAGGCCAAAATGGTTGATGTGGGGGAGGAGTTTCCCTTTATATTAAAATTCTCTGATGACCTTCTTTCATGGTTAATGCAGGGACCTTTCTATCCAAAGCTTCCCCACCCACCATTCCATCCTTTTATTCCACGATGTGCTCCATTCTTAGGCAATAAGGATAGGAGTGTGTGGTGCAATCATTTAATTGATCCAGGTTGATGACCTGATAATATGGCCCCTACAGAGGATCGTGGCTATGTCTGGCTGAAGACGTTAAACTTAGCGCTTGGTGGGAGGCAACCCACGTATTCAGGTGTATTCTCTCCTTTATTTGATTTTCTTTGTTATATGCTCATTGTCATGTTATATTTTGTTCACATTGAGGACAATGTTCATAATAGGTTTGGGGGAGGGAATATTACTTTCATAAAAATAAAAATCAGAAAATTAAAAAAAAAAAATCATAAAAATTTGATTAGTTTTTAGGTTGTTTGTTAGTACTTTTTCTTAGGTTTTGATAGTTTATCCCGTAATAATGCATGTTTCAATTCTTAGGAGATTAATTTACATTGGAAGTGTGAGTAAGTATACTGGAGGATAGATACACTTAACTGAGCATATCTTTCTGTTACAGTCCTCTTGGAACAAGTGCTTGAACTAAGAAAATTCACTTACACACACTAGTACATAAAGTAATACCATCTAGAGATTTGTTGAATGCTAATTTACAGTGGGATGTCTTTAGTCATAGTCATTGGATGATGTGTAGTTGTCTGTTGAGCTTAAAAGATCATGATAGACCATTTACTTGGCTATGGCAAGGGGTTGGAACCGGAAATAGGTTGAGAGTATAATACAGCCTGGACAAAATAAAGATGTGCTGAAAAATATGAATAATGAAAATGAAAATGTGAAAAAAAAAATGAAAACAAAATGAAAGAAAAAGGGGCTGCTTGACTTTATAGGATTAACTTAGGCTGATGCTCGGGCCCGAAGCGGTCTCTTAATACCTAATGCCCTAAGCCAACTGGCTGGGAGTCATTGGCCTGAGTCATTGCTAAACCTAAGCATCTTGAAGTCAGGCCTTACACAGTCCTAGCGAAAAAAAAGAAAAAAAAAAAAAAAAAAAAAAAAAGTCTGTGGTGTATTATCCTCTCAAATCTAGAATGTTGGACCCGAAGGAGGCGCGCAGATTTGTGCTATCGTGAACCTAAAGATTACGATGACTATGTAGATTCTGATGTTCTTTGGTTAATGGGTAACACTGGATCTGTATAAACAGAAATTTAGAATGTATTGCTACAATGTTCTACACTTTCTACTATTTATGTTATCATGCTATATAATATTTGAGCAGAAATTTCCAAGATGAAAGTGTGGAATAAAACCACTTACTTGAAGGCTTCTATATTCCTGTTGATTATGAACCAAGTACATGTGGTTGATTTTCTTAAGCATTGTAGTATGTATTTATCGGGATAATAGGTTTGTTTGTTTTGTAATGTTTTAATTTTTGCTTTGTTTCTTCACTTAGGTTAATTAGTTTAATAAATACATGTTTGTGGGTAGCATGGCTGCAAACCCTCACGAGACAACACTCGTCCTACTAGGGACACCTAGAGGTTTAACGGCTTGTTGCATACGCTCAATGCAATCGTGTTCCCTACGAAAGTGGTGTTTACTTTTATGCATTAGTTCTTTAGTTTGTTTGATTTGATTTGATTTTGTTTTGTTTTGCTAGGGACTAGCAAAATCTAGGTTTGGGGGTGTGATCTATACATGAAATATGCATTTTATTATCTCCTAAACTTATATTTATGCTAGTGTTTGATTAGAATTACTACTACTTTAATATAGTTTTTGGTTTTTGTAGGAAACAAGAGTAATATACAAAAATGAGGTGAAAACGGACTTCAATGGTTAAATCTTCATAACTTCGTGTACAGATGTTGGATTTGACTGATTCATGTCTCATGTTAAAGTTCAAGAAGTCAGCTTTCCAACGCCACCGACCGCGCGTAATTCGGAGTTCGGACCGAAAAGTTATGACCATTGGAAAATCGTGCTGCAAAATGAATAGTAAAGCGATCGATCGGCCAGAAAAGCGATCGATCGCTGTATACGCAGAATTGAAATAGGCCTATTTTGACTTGGATTTGGAAAGGGATTTGAGGGTTTTCCTTCACCCCTATATATATGCCTTAAGGGAGAACGTATGGGGTATGCAAGAATAGAGTTTTGAGTTCTTTTGGAGTCCTTGGAGGCTAGAGCAAAGGAAGAAGAAGAAGATGAAGAACTTGTTGATGGATTCTCTTCCCATGCTTGGCTAGACTCTCTTCCAAGGCGTAGATGAAACCCAACTGATTGGTTGTATTGTTTCTTTCTCTCATATTATGTTTTTATTCTAGTTGGTGTATGAATCTTTGTTATGCAATAAAAGTTAATTCATTAGAGTTTATTCTTTGTACTCGAGAGAGACAAGAGTGGATCTTTGTGGATTTCAATCTGAAAGAGCACTTGCGTGTCCGAGAGGAACGTAAGGGCTCTGAAGTGTTACATATTAATAAAGTCTCATTGGTTTATACTCGAGAGAGATAGATCACAGTTCCATGTTTTAATAGATTTATGTGTTACATCCGAGAGGAGGGCACTATAATTTGAATTGACAAGTGTATGTCCGAGAGGAATACACTAGCCAACTGGAAATCTGAATTCAAAAGAGAGAGAGAGAGACGATACACTAGTCTATTGTGGTGGATTCAAAGCCTTGGTACTTCTCCTATTGATTAATCTCAGCTTAGTTTAATTAAAGTTCATTGCTTTTCTCTAGATTAATTAAAAACTGCTGCTTTTCTCTTGAATTTGGTAGAATATTAATCCGTCCCTGAGGTTCGACAACCCTTTCCATACTCACTGTAGTACAATTGCCTTGTGCACTTGCAAGGGTTTTATATTTAAACGATCAAGTTTTTGAAATATCGCACGCAAAAGAGGCGCGATGAAAGAGAAGAACCGTCAAGATGAGATCGGATGGATGAGATCGATACAACGGGTTTTTGTTTAATAAAGAAAAAAAAAGAGAAATATGCCGGTTCAAAATGCGGTCCGGTTCAATTAAAAAAAAAGAAAATAGAAACCGGCCCGAGCCGAAGCTCGGGCCGTTCGTCCAGAAGCAGAGCGTTCGAGCTCTGCTCGAACGCCGGCGAAGGTGAAGACAGCCGGCGAAGGGCCGGCGAGGACATGACGGCTGAGGTTGAGTTACGACGGCGACGGCGACGGGCTGAGACGGAGATTCCGGCGGCGGCGAGACCCGACGAAAAGGAAAGAAAACAGATAAAAATAAAAAAAAAACAGAGCTTCTGCTCGAGCTTTCATGGCAGCCATGGGTGCGCCTGAGACTTCGCCGGGGGCTGGATTTGAACGGCGGATGAGCTCCATGAGACGGTGGTCCTGGATTGACGGCGACGGCAAGGCTTGGACGAAGGCGACGACGGAGGAAACGAGCCGTGCTCAAATTGGGAAAGCAAAACAGAGAATCGTGCCGGAATTGGAAAGCTTCGATTTGGACTCCTTCCTTGATTAGGAATTGACTAAGGATCGGATTTGGAAGCTAGAATCGCCTATAAAAACAACGAGAGCCAAAGAGCCGCCGACAGAGGACGCCCGGCCGGAAAACAGAGAGGAAAGAACAGTGATTTGGGTGCTGTTCACGCCGGAATCCGGCGTGATCTCGGCCGGAGAAGAAGGAGGAGCTGCCGGAGGGAAGAGGAGAGGAAGAAAGGGAGCACTTTGGCCGGAAAAGACTGAGTTTTTGATATGCTACAGTAGCTGCTCGGCGAAGAAGACGATGAATAGTGCGCAGTGAACAGTACCGGTGAATAGTGTTTTGTGTGAACAGTGTTTTCCGGTGAATAGTGCGAAACGACGCCAACGAATCAGCAACGTTCTCCTTGTCCGATGGCCGGCTAAATCCTTGTCCAAGGCGTAGATGAAACCCGAGTAAATTGGTTGTATCGTTTTCTTTCATCTTAATCTTATTTTACCTTGATTGGTGTATGAATCTTATTATAGAATCACTGTTAATTTATTGAGATTTATTCTATGTGCTCGAGAGAGGCTAGAGTGAATTCTTGTTGAGTTTCAATCCGAAGAATATTTGCGTGTCCGAGAGGAACGTAAGTAGACTAAGGTGTTATAAAGGAATAAGATTTCATTGGTTTATGCTCGAGAGAGATAGATCACAGTTCCATATTTTTAATTGCTTATGTGTTACGTCCGAGAGGAGAGCACTACATTTTGAATTGACAAGTATATGTCCGAGAGGAATATACTAGCCAATCAGGAATTTATTCAAAAGAGAGAGACGATAAGCTGGTTTATTGTGTGGTGGATTCGAAGCTTTGGCACTTCTCCATATTAATTAAAATCCATTTTAAAAGTAGTTAAATTTTATTGCTTTCTCTAGATTAATTTAAACAGAATTTGCTTTCACTTGAATTTGGTAAAAGATTAATCCGTCCCTGAGGTTCGACAACCCTTTAATACTCGCCGTAGTACAATTGCCTTGTGCACTTGCAAGGGTTTAATATTTAAACGATCAGGATCCACGTTATATATTTGATGATAAAGTCCGTCTGTCAAGATCTTCAGTTTACCGACAAGATGGTGAACGAGAATAGTGTGGAGTTACTTAGCAACTATCAAAAGACTTTAGGTTCTACTTTTTTTTTATTTAATATCATTATTGAAAAGAGCAGTACAAAAAAGATTTCATTACATACATTTAGCCTTGTCAAATGCCCGTACCAGCTCCGTGAAGAATGGAATTCGTTCCATCCAAGCCACCAGATGCGTCAATCTATTGGCATGGCTAGCAAGACAATGAGCAAGAACATTTCTCTCCCTACGAACATGGAAGAAGGAAGCTGATTTAAAAAGTTTGAGATCAGCTAAAGCCTATGCAACTAAATGCCCCAAAACCGACGGCTTCTCCACCTCGAAGACTTTTAACAATTTCTAAAAAATCGCCTTTAAGCATGACTTGCCCCGAAGTTGTTTCAGACGCAAATTAGTTGTCCTTACTGCCGCCCGCCAACAGTCTACTGAGCATGTGATGTTACTAAGAGAAAAACTGGGGCTTGAAAAATCTCACCCTTTCCTATTAGGAGTTGTAATCTTGTAATCCGCTGGTGAAGCAATCCCTCTCTCAGCGAACTCGGACCACGCATGGCCCTCACATCCCGTTGGTCCACGTCACCGCCCGTGACATGTTCATCGCAAAGTAGATTCCTACACATTTCCATCGCAAAGTAGATTCCTACACATTTCCATACAGTGCACATCAGTTCACCCACTCATTTCCATACACATCAGCTGTGTCTGGAAAATGTGTAGGAATCTGCTGTACAAATATCGTTTCCCCCTCGCAAAGCCTTCTTTTGATTTTTCGAGAAAATTTTTAGTGTCGTAACTACCCAACAAATACTTACCAGACACCACCAAATCAAAAATTAAAAAAATGCAAAAAAAAAAAAGTGGTACTAATTAACCAAATACGAGGAAAAGCCCAGGCACGATCGAAGAACGCCGATCCATCATCCAAGAACGAGCCATGAACACGACCAGATCCCCCCCCCCCCCTCTCCTTCCCTTTGTTTTTCCACCAAAGTCTGCTATTTCTCTCTCTAGACTGAGCGCGATTTCTCTCTCTAGAGTGTGGACATTCTCTCTCCTCGGCAGGGGCATTTTATACGGGAGAAATCGGATGATAAGCACTAACAAGACACTGAACGACGTCCTGCAGGCACTGAACTAGATATTTAAGGGGGAAAAAAACATCACAACTCTTACTAATATGAAGAAAACCAAGAAACCCACCAATGTTGTGTTAGTAGTGGGTGTTAGTTGTAACCCATTATTGGGTATTAATGAGAGAGAACTAACCCATGTTTAACAACCCACTTACTATGAGATGAATGAGTGAATTGGGTGAAGGATGAATAGTCCCACATCCACACCAAGGATGGGTTGTGGATGGTATATAAGGTCCAAGGTTGGCCTTATAAGTTAGGCCCAAGGGCCACCTCACTTTTGTGGGGGAGAGAGATGTTGGACCCATGCACCTAGGTGGGCTAACCCACGCGCGCCGCCGCCGCCGCCGTCCGGCCGGTTCGGTTCGGTTCACACGCGCGGCCGGTCGGGTTGGGTTTGGGACAAATTTAATGGTTTGGTTTTCTAATTTATTTTGGTTCAACCAAAACGGGTCCGTTTTATTATGACCGTTAACGGACGGACGCGTCCGTTTAACGGGAAAGGGTTTCAACGGGCTTTAACGGGAAACGGTATGATTTCAACGGGCATAAAGTCATGAAAAACGGGTTTTTCTGTACGGAATTTTTTCCTGCATCTTCTTCTTCTTCCTCCTCTCTTCTTTCTGTGAAAGCATTGCACACTGTGGTTCGCTGCGCGTATTGTTTGGAGTGCTCCTACAATACGTGGTTGATCGTCTTATCCTGGGAGGCAGACGCCCAAGAGTCCTAAGCACCGTAGGGAGGGCGAATTCTGTCTTAAGGACAAAGTGTTTCGCTTGATTCGATCATAAACTCTTCTTCTTTATTATCATCTTTGCAAAAGGTACACAGTTCATCCTTAATACAGTAGCAGTAAAATAAAAATTAATAACAATCTTAAGACAGAAATTTATTTTACTGTTATTTATGATTACTGTGCTGTACTGTAATACTGTACTGTAATTACTGTGTATTTTACTGAGATAATCTTTTGTGATTTGCAAAAGTTACAGAAATGGCTACTGATGCTCCTGTACTAATTCCCACTCCGGTGAATGCTCCTGTTCAAGTTAAAGGGGAGAAACCAGAAAAGTTCAGTGGTGTGTGGATTTCAAGAGATGGCAACAGAAAATGTTGTTCTATCTTACCACCCTGAATTTGGCCCGATTCCTTAAAGAGGAAGTACCCGTTCTCACTGAGGAGAAACGGGAAGATAAAACGGCTGTTGTGGCAGTAGATGCATGGAAACATGCAGATTTCTTATGCCGAAATTATATCCTTAACAGATTGGACAACACATTATATAATGTGTACAGTTCGATGACAAGTGCTAAGGCACTGTGGGAGTCTTTAGACAAGAAGTACAAAACAGAAGATGCTGGAACGAAGAAATTCGTGGTTGGCAAATTTTTGGACTTCAAAATGGTGGATTCTAA